>DWQX01001264.1:0-29712 GCA_018245475.1 Pharmacophagus antenor | reverse complement strand
ATAATATATATATTATTTATCCGCCTACAGAATTTCGACTTCAACGAGCTGGAGAAGTCTACAGAGTACGACGGTGGCTACACGGCCGATTCTCGCACGATCAAGGACTTCTGGGGCGTGGTGCACGGCCTCACGCTGGAAGACAAGCGGCGGCTGTTGCAGTTCGCGACGGGCTCGGACCGCGTACCCGTAGGCGGGCTTAGCCGGCTCAAGCTGGTCGTGGCGCGCAATGGGCCCGACTGCGACCGCCTTCCCACCGCGCACACCTGCTTCAACATACTGCTCCTTCCCGAGTACAGCAGCAGGGATAAGCTGCAGGACAGACTCATGAAGGCCATCAGCTATTCGAAGGGCTTCGGAATGCTTTGAAGTCCCTTCGGCGCTTACGTGAATGCGATGTATTTCAACAATATCTTTTTATCATGAAACAATATGAAATATTTGTAACGTAATAAAATTTTGTCTACAGAGATTGTTGTTTTACTGTCTCCATATGAACTGATGATGAAACTGTAAAAAGGAAAGTAGTTTGTTCTTAGTTATCTATAACAAAGCATCGGAATTACGAAATAACGTCACATGTATAAGATATATCGTCCCATTCGTTAAATTTGAATCCGCGAATTTTAATAATTTTATATATTTAAAATTATTATCTTCAGCAACTGGAACTTGTTTAAAAGACATCTTTCATTAATGCGTGTAGAAATTATAAATGAAACTAATTGTGCTTTGTTAAACAATTTATGTACCGTATAAATTTGCTTAGAAATAACATTAAAATATATAGATTCTAAAAATAGATAAATAATTTGTGACTGCGCTTAAAACAGTTCATATTTGGATTACCTAAATACATACAATCAAGAAATATATCAATTCTAAATTTATATTTATGAACAACTGTTTATTGAATGGTCATAAATGTGGTATTAGAACACAGGTGTGCGATTTTGTCCACCTTATGTTACCTAACCTACAATGAAGAGTTTTAGATAGTCGAACTATTAATGTAGTAATAGTTAAGAATAAAAAAATATGTCATCGCTTTGAACCTAGCTAAAACAAGTAATGTAAACAAAAATCAATTTCATTGTCCATATCAGTGCACAAAAATAAAAAAATATTGTTATGAATAATATAATTGAAAAATAAAATTACATCAAAAATTCAAATAATATCCACTAGTAAAATATTATATGTAAATAAAAATTACTTTACATGACATGTAATTTTTTTTATAATCTTTTAGTTTAAAAATATTTCGCAATTTATAATCCGTATTTCTTGCCTGGAAAAAAAACCAGAATTCATAGAACTCTGTTCCTTTACGTTACAGAATGTTTGGTCAACATGAAAGTCTCTTTCCAGTTTTCATTGTCACAGAACACTATTTCCTGGGCTATTTAACATTGTTTGCGATCGGAGTGAAGCGGACGTTATGTATGGCGAGCGGGAAAGGCCGACGGCAGGGCGGCGAGTCCGCACCGAGAGGTGTGTCAGTCGATGCACGCCGCCGCGCGCTCTGCTGTCTGAAAGAACAAATTCACTTTACATATTATAAACGTCAAACCTAATACTCATCTGCATATCAATAAGTCAAGCAAAAAAGCTCGTGACCCCTTTTACGGAAAATACGCGGACAAAGGTGTACATAATTTGACACAATTAATGTTTACATAGATAACGAGTGCAGAAAGCATAATATTTTTTATACAATGTTGCTTAAAATATACATAAAATTAATAAAAAAAATACACACCTGACTATGGCGTTTGACACACACATTTATACAACATTATTTTTTAATACAAAAATATGTATTCTCTTATTTTGTCTCCAGCAAAAACCGAGAAGAAACCACTATGAGGTTATGAAAAAATAAAAAACCATACAAAAATTGTAAGATAATACAGGTAAACGGATATTCAAGCAGATACGTAAATCTGACTGCCTCCGTGGTGCAGTGGTTTACCCATTTTCCATGTAACGTGGAGGTCCGGAGTTCGATTCCCCGGGCCACAAGAGTAGTGGAGTTTGGATGGTGGTAAAGTTTCCCAAACTCGCCTGACTAGCTACCACCGTCAACGTCGACCTGCTACCATAACAGCATTGCTGTATTCCGACAGTCATATATGTGAGAGCCAGAAGTATTCCGGGTGTACACGATTTATCATTCACGGTTTCATTGTCATTTACCATCAGTTAAAATTGAAGACAAGTGTTAGTCCAAAACCGATAAATATAAAAAATCTATTTTACTCAGCAAGTCAACGATCATGGGAAATCGTAGACGTACGTGTCAAATCTTTTCCAAGCCCATATAGCCGAGTCCAAGGTATGTCTCCTTTAAATGCATGATTTTTCTCCAAGTAATATATTCTCGCTTAAAGTAAAGCTTACTGGTAAGTTTGTCTTGGTCGTCTATGGTTATGATCGTACTTTCAAGATCGTATAAAAACAACGCATGCATCCATAAATTTTGGAATGAAGCGAATTGAAACTGGTTAGTAGACATTGGCAACATTATTCAATTAAGGTATGTATCACCTGTGTCCCGTGTCGCACGAGCAAGCAGTGTGCGTGTAGAGGGCCGCGGCGGCGATGCGCCGTGCGTGCCGCGAGCACACGCGGTGTGGCTCGAGGTCGGCGGATGACAGGCCGACGGGCGCGCTGCAACGACGTGAGCGCAGCAGGGACGAGTACGTCGGCGCCGCTATCCGTTCCACCTGCCGGCGTCAAACTACTTTTATGTTATACACGTGATCCACTGTCACAACGTTCTAGGCTCTGTAAGTGTGTTAAAAGAATAAAACCCCGAGATTCTTGTCAGTCCTTCACAGCGGCTTGTACAATGCGAAAAGGCAGTAAATATATATGATTGTACAAAGCCTACGAGTATTTAAATAAGAAATCTCGAGTTTGAATTCAAGTTCGAAACTTATAAAGATTGGTCTTTCGAGGCGGGCAAATGTATTAATTGTATAATACTAAATCTATTTGTTTGCTTGCTGTAGTACGATACGGTTTTGTAAAATTATTACTTAAGTTATAACATCACTGTCATTTTCGTAGAAGGTTTGTGCAATATGAAATGTTAGGACGTTATTACCGATTTATATCTAGTAACGTCCGTAAACGTTAACATTAGTAAATGGCTCGAAGGTGCAAAATCTTGCTCTGTCGCAGACTCAACGACAAGGCACAAGTTCAACTGTCATTTGTACTTCAAGTCGGGCTCGTCGTTCAATTATTTGTTGGATTGTAGACTGTAGCGCTCACCTCAAAAGCAGGGCGTCGGCGGCGATTGTGATGTGGCGCAGAGGCCGGCACCTCGACGCGCTTGCGACGCGTCACCTCTGTAGCGCGGAATAGCCCGCGCTCCTCCGCTACTCGTATCATGTACTTTGCGTCCAAACGAGTCAGCTCCTATAAATTCATCGCTTTAACACTTTGTCGGTCGAAATGCGTAACGTGCGCGAACGCCCTTATATTAATCATCATCATAATCATCAGCCTGTAGATGCCCATTGCAGGAGAGAGACCTTCCTTCAAGGATCTCCACACCTATCGGGCCGATGTCACCCGTATCCAGCGACTTCCCGGGATCTTTATCTTAAATAATAAAGACTAAAAAACACTGTCCATGCATTTGATTCCATAAACACTGACCACACCAATTTTTTGATATTCTGCATATTTTGCACGTGCCCATGGTAGTCTCATGGTCAAAGAGACTTTTATTCATCTGCAATCATATTATGTGTGAAATGATTTTTTGATGTAGCAACCAACCAACGAATGAGTTTTAACTAAGGCTAATTTATCAGGAAATTTAATAATGATATTTTAAATTATATTGCAGTACCTTACTTTACTTTACCTTTCTTTGAATGAGGCCAAGGTAGCAGCCATCTCTGTCCAGGATATAGTTTATGTCTAGTCCATTGCCTAAACCAGGTAAGGTTTGGATTTCGAACAAGTCGCAATTTGGAACCTGTATGCATAGAAAATCGATAGTTATTATATAAGGCTTTGTTATAGGTTATGTATATTGATTATATGTACATAGATAATTAAAGTAGAATATCAAATTAAAATATAATTTAGTTAAAATTGTTACTAATATCAAACCGTGTTAAACTAACTTCTAAAATAATCAATTTTAATGCAATTTTACTATCAATAAATACTATCGTATAAATTTCAAGTTTTGGACCTGTTTTATTTAGCTTTACGTTATCTTAAATACTAACGTAAACATCAGGGCTATCTTTGTCTGGATCTCTTGGAATGACGTCATCAGCAACCTCAGTTTCTGGAATGGGCCTCGCCTTAGTGGTTCCCGGTCTCGTTTTAGTGTCTTTGTTACCAGTCTGCTTAGTTAAAACTGTTAATACATCAGTTTCGGTTTCATTGTTAATGAAATCTTCATTTAGTTCTTGGTCTAGGTTATCTAAATCAGTTTGTGGTATTGTTGTAGCAATGGTTGTAGAAGAAATTGATGGTGATATTTCAGTTTCTTCATTCGGTCTTATTACCTGGTTAAGAAAAAAAAATGTTAAATTAATTGTTGATATAATTGTGATCTACTGCAATTAACCGTTTTAAATTTTGCACACTACTTCCGTTACGCTGAAACTTTTCGTCAGTATGCATGTGTACGGTTCATAAACAAGTACTAACAACACTGTGGTCCTTGTGTTTCTTCTTTTGGAGTGCGTGCCGTTCCCGCGCTAGTCTGTTTGCCTCCGCCACCGCGCGTGTCACTTGCGCTTGGTTCTCTGCCTCCAAAGCAGAGTGCGTTTCATATAAGATGAGCTGGATCTGAACACGCGTAGAACATTGCTTATCATCATTCCATTCGATTTTTATCATTATTCCAATTCGATAACGGTATTTTCAGAGGAGACTGATTTTTTTCATTACCTGCGGTTTAGACAGAAGAGTTTTCAATGTTCTTTTCTGTTCTTCCAAGATAGATTGCACACGTGCTTTGCCCTCTATATTCATTTCGGACTCTGTAAGAACCTGGAAAATTTATATTGGAAGTGATTATTTTTGGTAACCAGATCAAGGGACAAGTAATGTGTGATTTATTGTTTTTGTCTTATGTAAAAGTCTCGTGATCTCAATAATTATTCAGCACCTTCCAAACCGGAACACGATAATATTTTCCTATTCATTTTAAGAGAATTTTTAAATTAATAAAATTAAACATTTGGAATTTGGGCACTTTATATCTTTATATTTTTCGTGCCTCTGCACCCAAACGAAATTAAAAAAAGGCTGGGAAAAATAACGACATGAAAAACAAAATTATTTTGTAGACCATCAGATGTTTGTTTCAGGATGATCGTATAACATTTATGCCTCAGTCCGTCTAATAACGCCCAGTCGTGTTTTCCGTTACGGAGTTAATTAAATACTACAAAATTCCGTTTTGAGTTTTTGAGGAGGTAGTTATTCACCTCCAACATCGCTAAGTCCCCTCCGCGGCCGCACACCAAGTCGATGGGATCGGTGACAGCTGAGTAGGAGTTCGGCGGCGTGGCCAGGGCAGCCACCACTCCATCCAGAGCGCTGGCCACCAACGGGGACTCCCCGTGGACCGGCTCGCTCAGCACGTACACCGGCGCACTGGACTGCGGCGCTTCTGACGCCTCGATGCCCAGTTCACGAAGCGAGCTCACGTAGCTGCCTACTCTGAGATGTGGGAAGATTGTTTAAACCGACTCATGGAACAGTGATGGTGAGATTGTATTTCTGTTTTTATAATGTAATAATTTGTTAGCAGAATCGTATTATGTTTGTGAGGTAAAGATGTTATTTTTACTATTAAGATTTTATGCATTACAGAAATACATAGAAATCGGAAAGAATGCCATATCACTGTAAGCCCAACGCCTTTTTAGCAAATAAAGTTTCCAAATAAAATAAAACATGTTTGTTGACATGTTGACATTTTAATGTACTTATAACTTAAAAGTGTCAGTTTTTTTTTAATATTCAATTGATGTTTTCGCTGTCAGTATTTTTGATGACTTTTACATCTTCATCGGTCCAAGGAGAGTAAACTAAACTACTATGTCCGGGCGGTGTTAAAGGAAACATACTACGTAGTACGACGACAAATAGGCAATGTTTAATGACATCAAGAAATATTTAACACAATGAAATGTATTTATAAAGCGATAAAGTAGTATAACGAACAAATAGAACCTACTTATCGCCGGCGCCGAACACGACCAGCTTGCCGAGCTGGGGCGTGGCCGGCGCGCCCGTCTTCAGCACGGCTGCGAGTTCGTGGAGCTGCGCCGCGAGGTACGCGGAGCAGCGGGGCGACGACGCGTGCGTTTGCGCAACCACACCCTTTAGCGAGTTCGCGCGCAGTGCGCGACACAGCGTCGATGCGCCCTCGCAGAACTCACGCTCCTACGTATACGATAACAATAAAGTACATGACCCGGCGTATTCCATTTGGCACGTCGGTTCCGTGAAGCATTATCCTTGTCTTTAGCTGTGGGAGCACTGTGCGACGGAGAGAACACCCTACAAAGCCGAACTCATCCATTCTTTGCCGTAAGACTTACTCATCTGTTCGACGTGCCAAATCAAATGCCGTGTATTATTTCTTTTTAATGTTTTGACTATACTAGAGTTTGACCACGCGGGCTATTCACTAGAATAGAATAAGTATAACTATACGAACTAATATAAAGAGCAGATTAGAAAAATAAAAAGCGGAGTGCGAGTCAGACCATATCCGCGAGGGATTTTGTACCATAGTCGGTATAAAATAAAAGCAAGAGTAAATATTCTCTGTATGCGTATATACCCATAGTGGCCCATGGTTTAAATAGCATGAAGCGACAAGAACATTCAATATTGTTAAGTACCACATAATGTTCCATGACTTGACTTAGATAACAAAATCGGAACAAAAAATATTTAAAACTTATTCCTTGAATGAAGAAATGAAAAAAAAGTTTGCGGTAAGAAAAGCCAGCAATCAAAAGATTTCGCAATGCAAAAACTTAGTAGCAATTGAATTATACCTGAAGAACTATAACCCCATTTTTGACAAGATCCAACTGTCCAATCGCTACATTGTCTGGCGGTCGTAGTGTTATGAACCTAAAAAGAAAGTACATAAACTTTGGATTACAATACGTTTGTCCAAAAGGTACACTTTGAAAAAGAATTAATTGTTATAATTTATTGATTAAGCTTTACCTGCCCACAATCTATTAACTATTTCAAAGCCGGATAAAATTAATAACAAATATTTCATTCGTAATCAATATATTTGCGATTCTCTTTGTTTTATATTAAATATGCTGTACTTTGGCAGAGGAATAAATGAGAAATAATTAAACATAACACCAGCAGTTTGTTTAAGCTTTTATAATCAATAAACATTATTATATAATAACTCACTTCATGTTATGTAATCAGGTAAAATTGCGGTAAAGTGTTAAGCCATAAAAAAAACCCTACAATAATACTGCTAAGTATGGTAACTTTGATTTTCAAATTGAGATATACGATACCTTGGACATACGCGGTCAAACCTATACTCGCCAGCGCACAACTGCGGCGAGCTGCTATAAGAATAACCCAGTTCGTGCAGCTTTTTCACCAGTAAAGGAACTTTCCTGAAATCAACAGTGGGGTTATTATGAAATAAATACATTTTCGTTGATATGCATAAAGAATGAATTGATTAACCGATTTAGTGAGTTCGCTGTTCGCTGCACGATGAAAATACTAGTGAATTATTTATATCTACGAAAGTACGTTACTTTGCCGTAATAAATATTAAAAATTGTATAATTCAGATGAAAAAATAACAAAAACTAATATATTAACACTACATAGTTAACTGGTTAATGCATTAAAATCCCTAACCAAAGTACCAGTGGTAGGGAAAAAAAGAAAGAATTAAAATGGCATTCAGATTTTCAAAGAACACAAAAACCTTAGATTCGAAATTATTTTAGACGAATATATGGCTATTACAAAACAAAAAAAAACAATACTGACTTAGCTTTAAAGGTGTTGACCCAGCCAGTTACAGTCTCCTTGTTCACACACGCCGATATACATTCCTCGCGCAGATGTGGCGGCAAGAGATCAGCTAACCTGCACGACAATACCGTAAAAGTACAAGACTATTTGAAATAACAAATTACACTTTGACAAAAAAACTAGTCTTTAAGTCGGTGCTTATTTTGTAATGATTTTTTATCGGTAATGGGCTATCACTTGAGCTTGATTTCAACACTATGTTAAGTGACAATGAGGCTGTAGATGGTTAAGCGTTTTCGCCTAGAATAGTCCTGGCTCGCACATGTATGATTGCCGGAACACAGAGATGTCGTTATTAGGGCAGAATGACATTAACGGCGGTAGCTAAACAACTAGGTCAACTGGGCAGGTTCGAAAAACCCTATCACAATCGAGGCTCCACTGCACCTTAGGTTAGGGAATCGAACTCGGGATCATCGTGTTAGAAGAAAAACGGTAAACCACTGCGCCACAGAGGCAGTCAAGCGATAAAATGTCACAATATAAAAAAAAACATTTAAATTTGAGAGATGCACGAAATTAACATTAGAGATATTTTATTATGATACGTTGGATTTATGTCGTATAACTATTACGTGTAAGCTTTGTTCTTGATGCGGATTCTTGCTATGGCAGCTGCAAAATGAACCCTCTGCTCCCAAATTGCGTTTTCAATGTCCTTGAACGGGGAACCGGCTTCGTTGAGCAGCCTGTTCGTCCGATCCAACTCTTCTCTCTTTCTGGCTCTCCACTTACGTCTCGCCAACTCCATAAGAAACAACCAAGTGACATGACGTTGTTCGGAGAACTGGAAACGTTATCACACGAATTACCAAACTCGTATAACCAAAAGTCAATTCGCGTCATATTCATTATCTACGTAGGTAAATCGATTCTACAAGACAAAAAAGACAAAATGAATAGCCTATTTATTGCGATAGTAAAACATTATCTAAACATTTATAAGCATTTACGTACTAGGTATTGAGTAATTTACCTCTTATTATATTGCAACAAAAATTTGCAGTGTTTAAACTTTAATATTTCAATGAAATAATGATAATACTATAAAAATTCCCAGGTCAAGCAGAACTATTACTTGCATTTCGCTAAAATAATTGTTAAGACGTTGAATAAATAAATGTTTTATATAATAAAAAATTGGAAAACAATACAGAAATGAGGCAAAGAAAAAAAAATAACGTATCGTAGCCCAATAAGGTGTTTACGATGTTGACCATATGGGATGGATAATCCAGTGTGCCAATGTCGTAAAAGCGGAAAACTGTTGAACTAAGCCCGCTTGAGATCACAAATTTCAAATTCGACAGCCTTGAAGCAAATGAAGCTGTAATAGTCGTAAATAAGAATAACAACGACTAACATTAATTTAATCTAGCGTGCGATTGGGGCTATTTTCCCACACGAATTCATAATTCTAAAAAAGATAAACTGAGACTAATATCTCCCGATACAAAGGGGGACCCATAAAAAAGAATCTGATGAAATTGTTAAAAGATTTACAGTAGTACTATTAATCGAGTGAATTTAATTCATATTTATGTAATTCTATGAAGTATATTGCCCAGAAAAATAAATACCAAATTGTGAAATATCATTAACGTTCTACCGCTGTCGTTCAACTCAACTTTCAAGTCAACGATTTTTAACTAATATACAGTAAAAAAAGTATTCGTTCCATAAAAAAATGGTCGTAAATATGAAGCTCGTTTTCATGGGCGCCCTCAACGTTTGGGACAGAAATGTCCTCGGTCACGACACAGTTATAAACCGAATCGGCGCGGGTTCTATTCTTCATTCGTACATCTTGTCGAACCTGCCCTAACTGATTACAGTGCTTGATGGCATAGCCTTGGTATCGGAAAAGGGTCCGACCTTGTGGAGAAGAGAACACGAAAGCTAAGCAAGATTTACAGCTTTATGCTTCTGTTTGATATTTTGATAATCACCATTTTACTGTATAAATTTTATTACCTCTGAAGTTATAGTATAGATAAAAAATGGAGTTTTATGCACCATCATTATCTTCATTTTTGTTTCTGGAGTTTGTACAACTAAATAAAATATACAATTTTGGATCACGACAATGAAGAATCTTAAAAACATTTGATTAAGTACTTACTTCTTCACTCAATCTTTTAAGTTAAAAAAAAATGGACAACCAACAAGTTCAAAATCACATTGTTTTAAAAATTAAAAATAAAGACAAGTAATACTCACTTGGCAAAAATCATCAAGGAAATCGATGTCCTCTATCGCTTGGTCTAAAATCGACTTATCTGAAAAGCAATCGTAAATCATTTTGTATTTTGTTATGCATTCCTCCGATATGTAACGCATGACCTCACTTTGGAAGCAAATGCGACAAATCGCGTGATGTCGAACACTGTGCCCATAAAGCCAAGGGCTGAACAATAAACGTGCCACAAAAAAACAAGAAATAGGTGCAGGTTCCCGACGTTTTTATACTCTGCCATATCTGCTATCACGTGTCACGTCACCACCGCAAAACTTACACGAAAGCCCCGATTTGTAAACGTTTACTCATGACTAGTTCCTTTAACAATTTTAAAAATAATTCCGTCGTTTCCATATTCTAAGTAGATATATATATTATTCGTAATTAAAATGCGATTTATAACTCTTGGCGCGCTCAACGACTTTTTCAATTGAACCACGCTAATGCTCCTTTTATTCGAATCATGTTTGTTATAACTGTCTTAAAGATAGCATAAATTGAATTTATTTAGCGATTAACATTTGTAAATGTTATATTTGTAGAAACATCAAAATAATAATTTTCCCATTGCATTCCAATATGCCCCTTAAAACATTATGGTGCTTGAGAGGCGTCGCTTGTGCGCGAAGGGTTAATACAAAAAACATTAATTCACTTTATAGACCCACACGTTAAAGGAACATTGATTTTCGTGTAAAGTATTCTATTGTATAATAATTTTTTTTGGACAGTATTATTTAAATACCCTTTACGTGTGCTCGTAGAATATCGTTTATTATATGTAATGGTCGTTATGTATTGGAATATATTTAAAGTTCTATAATTATTACTTTTTATAATAAAAAGTAATAGGATGAGAACAGATAAAGGTAATATTAATAAGTAGAATTAAATATGTTTTTTAGGCAATATTATTGAGTGACTTTTATTTCCCAAAACTAAGCTCAATAACTAATATTTTCGATACCTACCCTTATTTCAGTATGACAAGTGTAACAACTAAACCGTAGGAAATTTAACGACTAAACTATTTTACTAAAGGCTTACAAGCTGCCTTAGCATCTAATTGAAATAAACTTGATAAGGGAGGACTTTTAAAATATCCACTCTGAATTATTTTAGAAAGCTCTGCAAGATGTCTTTTCACTTTAGTTTGGCAATAACAATAATACCGTGGAGAAGTTTAAAGAACGTAACCATTTCAATATAGACCGTATTACAAGGCGGCGCACACTTTCCGTCCCAAGGCAATTTCTGCGGCACGCTAGTGTTTATCGCCACGGCATCGCGCGAGTGGGTTGTGATAAAGTTAAATAACTCACCTCCGACGCCCCTAAACTAGTTTATAACGTGGTGTGGTATCATTTACAGCGGCCGCTATTCACATTTATGGTAACAAACCTTTTGTATGTCTAAGGAATGCGACTCAAAGTTTATAATTGCCCAATAAACATTGAAAATAATCTACACTCGTAACGCGAAGTCTATAGATTTGATGTACTCATGATACGACGACTATGGGTCATTTTTTCAAAAACGGTACGGATTTATTGAAAAAAAAAAATCACCGACATCAATTCGCCTGAATTTTTTTTTATGATTTCCTGTGTATTAAAATAATTTCGGATATACTTCAAGATTTTGTTGAGAATTTTTTATTTTTTTTAACAAAAATTGATACTAATTATGGACGATGCAAAATATTATCTTCGATCTTCTGCTACTTGAAATTAATTATGTCAATTTAAATTGTCCCAATTGATGTTAGACTTTAATATAATCTACTTTGTAACGTAAGCTCTGTGTATTGAAAAATTCGTCAATTGTCGAAAAATTATAATTAATATCAATATTATTAAAATAGGTAAACATATCTTTATCTTGCCGAAATTCATTAATAAATATTACATGTCATACGTATATTAATACTTAAAATATTTCTATGCAATCTCATTTTTTCCTTTTACTCGTATTTGACTTTATAACTACACAAATTATTTTACTTCATATCTATATTATTTTTGTATAATTGAATTTTAAAAATTTAAAAGTAACTGCCCGTGTTTCACGTATATCCCAATATATATTACATAGAGGAGATTAAAATTTTACATCCTAATTTCTAAAGTGTTTCATAAATTGCACTTTCATTCCTAAGTTGCCAAACAATGTCTAACAAATAATCATGGAAGAAACAAGAAAACAAATTTATCCCGTAGACGCGTCATTTAGACATGGAAGACCTAGTATTTACGTGCTGGTTTAAGCGATTTCGTGTCGCTTTATGGTGAATGCTTATAGGCTTCTGGAATCATTTATATCGTTGAAGTTTTGTTTTTCATTACAACCTTAACGAAAATTCTTTATGATGATTATAAAAAATTAGACATCATTAGATTATAAATTACAATAAGTATAGGAACACTTTTTTTGATTTTTGTGGTATTACTTAAGTCAGTTTTGAAAAACCGGAGTATTTTTAATGTATTGAAGAAGTTAGGAATTATTAAAAAAAATAATTTATCTTAGTATTAATAGTAAAATTAATTTAGTTATCCAATAAAAACTTGCGTTAAATAATTATTATTTTATTTTTTATTTTAGTATAAATTATTTTTCGTAATCATCCTGAACAGTAGGCAAGGACTATATAATATCTAGACTTACAACGAAACACGTCATAGATCAAAGAGTACACGAAGCGCATTTCTTGTTCATCTGCAAAATCCACCTCCATCGGCGGCTTTACAAGAAGGCGGGCGGCCTTTAGCACCTACAAAAAATATTCATTGAATTTTTTATTCGTTATATCGTTCGTCTTCGTTTTATCGTTATTATACATGGTTCAAATTAATTCGGTGTTATTAGATTGAATTTATTGTAAACGTATTTATTAAATTTTGACATAACAATGTTAACAAATTGTTCGCAGTGTAGCCTGTGAAAATCGAGCATTTAGAACGGATCGTTTGAACAAATTATAAACAGTTTGATGTCGTCGTTTTATAGATTGTTTTATAGACATTGCGCTGATTGATTATCATCGTCAGCTCGAGAAGAATGTAATTTTCAGCCGTGTTCTAAATTGCACCTGTCTTAGCATTAAAAATAATTGCTTGACTTACTAGCCGCTTAGTATAAAGAACAACAGAATCAACGGAGCACGAAGCCGTCTTAGGACTTTTTTTTTTGCTGTAATAATATTCACTGCAATTTATAATCGCGGTGTACGAGTACTTTAACTCTAACATGTTCCGTTGATAGGCACTCAACCTCCCCTGTACTTCGAGTTCTTTTCAATGTGTAGACCAGTAATTCCGCTTAGACGCTTTGACTTTGTGTTAGAGATTAAACTGACAAATGTTATCACCTGGCCTATATCCCAAGCGGGTCCGGGGGAAGTTTTGACGGCGACCGGTGGTGGCGCGTTGGGGTTTTTCGTGCAGACCACGAGATTCCATGGCGCCCATTCCTCGGAAATATCCTCGGAATTATTTTTAATACTTCTATTAACTGCATCATCCCTGATGTTAAAACATTGAACATTTTTAGTGCGTAATTATCTGTTTAAATGGGTAGATACATTTCTTATTTGATAATTGATAAATTTTGTATTGTGCTATAAAAGCCACTATTATATAATCGTATGACTAATTGTACAAGGAAAAATATTTGACTCAAACTTACGCTTCATTTTCATTGGTATACATGCCTTATGGTTATCGTTTGTTTATTGTTTATATTGAACTGCTATTTATATTGTAGGCGATCATCGATGAAAGATCATTCGCTCTTGTGAATTGAATTTCATACTTACGGTTGAAGTGATAAATTATGGTGTACGGTCATAGCTTTCAATTACTTCCCATTATGCACACAATACATTTAAGATATTTCATGATCTTTGTAACAACGGTTTACATTTAACAGCAAATAGGAATTTTTAAATAGCCATTAAAATTGTTACAAAATCTGGGAATTATCATATAAATAAAATCGAAATCCGTTGCAAATCTTTAAAAAGTTTACGTAAAATTTAGCTTCATATGTCAATTGTCATTTGTTTTTAAGAAATGACACTCCCACAATGTTTCATCAAAATAGCTTTCAAAAAGTTTACTAAAGATTTTATAAACATTTAAACTGCTTTTTGCTCTTTGCTACATAGATTCATTAGGTTAAATTATTCATTAGCTACGCTTCAAATTATTTAAATCTAGCGTAAAATGTACGTTTATTATTGATATCTTTAAATCGTATAAGTTATGCGAATAAATAAATGTTATGTAAAAGTCAAACACTGTATTGTGGAAGAGGTCACGGCCAACCCACAATAAGTATATCCATGTGAGTCTATGGAGCCAATCAATTTTAGTTTACCTTTAACTTACTTTCACTGCGTGTACAGAAGACACAAATCGATCACATTCTAATACTGACGCACCGAACTAGCGTTTAAAAATATCTGCTATAAATTTATTTCAGTTAACTGACATTAATTAGAAAATATAAGTATGAATGACATTTTTGGTATTAATACTAAAATAAATAATACTTGCGTTTGTATTTGTAAAGATTTCTGCATAGCGACAAGGAGAAAGTATTGTTGGAGGCGCCACTCTTTATCGCTGGGAAGCACGAGTCTCTCAGCCTCGCTGGTGTCCCCCTCTTGCCTCGCAACATCTTCTTGATGAAACAATTCAGCCAGCAACTTGGGATATGCGCTAAACAAATTACCGTCGTTCTGTTGACTAAGAGCCAACCATATTGCGTTCGGATCATATTTATTTGGCATATATTCCAACGAAATTGTCAACTTTTATATGTTCGCTACCTCCTCAGATAACAATTTTTTAAAAGAGCTATTGTTTTTTGTTTGAGTGCCGCCCGCTTACTGAGCGCTCTTGTGGATGGCGCGACATCCTATACCTGTTGCATAGAATCTAGTCTTTACCTTCGCACGGTTTGCGGAGAATAAATGAAATAATATTACTTTGTATGCTGCTTTTATATGTCCCCTTTTTCAATGCTTTATGTAAACAAAATGATATCTAAATATTTCAAAAGTGCATCATGTAACGCTGCGAGATATAATTCCGCTGAATTTGTATTTTTTTCTTAATTATTTCTTTCTCCATCCAATAATCTTTTTATTTGGTAAGAACAATATTTGTCTTTCTGCATAATTATATATTAATTTAATTCTTATTTTCCTGTTTTTTATGAATTATTATGACAGTTTAATATTAATAAGATAAAAGGTTTTCTTTATTCTTCACGATCGTAGCTCATGTTAAAATCTTTAAAGTGAAAACTATTTAATACTGCCAACAATGATTAATATGAAAAACATATCATCCGTGTCAAATAATTTACTAAATTTGACAGTAATAAACATTATGAGTAATCAAAATAGTTAAAAATATGAAACATTAAAAACAAAATTTAAATAAAAAAATCATGATATAACCATATTCACAAACACCCTAGAATGGATCCATCAAACACAGGAAGTTATATCAAACGTCGTAAGCTTTTTAAAGATATTTGGGACACAAGCGATATACAAAAGGACAATGATAAACCGACGAAGCCTGCAATTATTAAGTATTACGTTTTCTATAACATGGCTATAGAAAATATTACAGTTTGCTGTCTAGAAAGAGAAATTCTTTATCCAAGCTAATCTTAGTGACGTAATAGTAAATTATGAGAAATTATAGTATGATAATAATCGGGTGTCTGTGTTCTTCGGAATGCATTTTGAAGTGTGCGTGGGAATGATTTACTATCGCCATGATTTTTTTGTCTTACTAGTAGTACTGTTTAATACCATAGATTAAATATATACTTACCATTAAGAGGGATTCGAATTGCTAATTATGTAGCGTAGTGGTACATTATAAAATGAGAATTCAATTTTATTGTTTGACCGGGTACTTTTTTGCGCAAAATTCTTGAAAGAGAATATTTTAAAATAAAAGTGCAGTTTTTCACGAAATTAGTACTTAAATAGCTTTATTAATTTGTGAACCAGCTAATCACTATCTTTATTTTGGAGTTTTAGAGAGCAAAGAGATACGTACATAACTGCCTTTTGTGTAAAAATTTTATCTAAAACGTTACAAATTGATCACCATTGACATTGTTTTTAGAACGGTTAGACTGGGAGATCAGGATTACATTAGTAAGAGAAAAAAACAACGTATTAAAAATTTGAGGACGGTTTGCAAAAAAATATTACACTTTTGTGATCGTGAAGAAAATGATATTTATGGACGGGTACTTATTCATCACTTTAGATTTAAATTTGGACTTTGATTTTTGATTAGGTTAAGTTTAATATATCTTGTACTGTATGTATATGTAATATACATCTTCATTATGTAAATGATAACCTCTCGTACCACAAATGAGTTTTAGGTAGTAACAATAATTGCTATTTTAAACAATCTATAGTCGAAACGGTCTTTGTCATCCGTAATGTATGACCACGAGCCATTAGAGGCAACGGAGATTTTATATGTGTCTCCGATCACCTGATTTGTCGTGATTCATCATTGATTTCACCCAACGTTCTTTTATTTTCGTCGATAGATGGCGAACAGATATTAAAAATAAATATTTCTTTCTTCTTCTTATTGTGCCTCTTCTTTCTGAATTTTGGCGATAATCATGGCAATCTTCACCTCAGAGGCCGTGACACGAAAGAGGGATCGTGTGCTGGGACCGAACCACTCTCATAAAATCCTTAGCCATGAGGTTCTTCTATCTTGTCTACCATGCCTCTCCATCGCCAAATTTTTCCCTGCATGACTAGCTGTGGTAAGCAATATTTGTCACCCTTAATAATGTGACTAATATATTGCAATTTTCGTTTTCTTATTGTTTCCATTACTTGCAAACTTTTGCCCATTCGTATGATTTATTTTCTTTAAATTACCGTGCTTGGTAAAAAAAAGTTAAATCTTAATGTTTTATTAAATCTTTTCAAGAACGACATGTCTAATTCCTAATATTAATATTTATTTATTTTCAAAAATAGATCGTAATATGTTTCTTGTATGTTTAGATGGCTTCCGCTCGAAATGAACAAGAAATTGAAGACTTCTTCAAAACATTTAAACCACAACTTGAATCTTTAAGTGAAATGGAAGACAATGTAGCGAAGAGTCCTTACATGTCTTCTGATTTGAGAATCATAACAAGTAGAAGCAATAATGAATATGATTTAAAAATTTCTAGCTACCCCTTTACACAAAATAAAGAAAATAAAACCACAAATACAAATTACAGTAGAAGAAATCAAGGTAACATAGATAAAATTCGATTAAATTTGTTCAAATTAAGAAAAATAATATTAAATAAACGTATAATAAAACCAATACTTACTTTTATAAATATTTTCAGGTAAAAACCGAAAGGCTATTTGCAATATAGTATGTACAAGAAACTCACCACCAATGCCACGACAATTATATGCAATGCATACAATACATATACCTCGACTAATGTAATATTATACAATATAAATATTTTCCTATACATTTTGTTTTATTCTTAAAGAAGTAAAATTTTAAGTCGCTGTAACTATTTTAACCTTTTTTGTAACCAAATGCTTTTTCTACAGAACTGCGATTTACCATCATAGACTTTATTTCCACTTACCAACAGGTAGGATTGTGGTTAGGAACTAGTCTATAATGTAATACAAAAGCATAGTAAGCATTCGCTAATTTCGTTCATTGGCATTTGAATGCAAGCTATATGTTTCTTGATAGGTGTAGAAATTTACATTTTCATAATTTAATATATTACTTTAAAAAAAAAGTGTTACTGTTTTGGCATTTTTGTAATTTAAAAGAATATTGAAAAGTATTTTCTTTTTATTAACGACTTTTGTAACTAATAACGAAAAAAAATGTCGTGTTTAATTTGAACAGAATTGAGTCGATTCACTACCAAATTCCAAAACATTGTTAAATCGAATATATATATAGTACTTAGATCGAATCGTTAATAATTAAAAAGGAGACATGAGTTATACGACTGCTTGAAACTTTACTGAACAACAATTGCTTTTGCTGAACACATTTGATTTACCATCGCCAGCGGAGAAAACTACGGTGATACGAAAAATTGCGTCACGAGCTAACTCGTGACCGGTCAACAGTGTTCATAACCTTTATACTTGAAGGTGTAATTTCCTAGAGCCTTCCTGGTGTGCGATATTTTGTAGTGAGAGGTCTGGCAGCGTGTAACACTGACGGATTTTAACCGCTCAGTAGTTCACCATAAGATAGAATTAACAACCAAATTTACACAATGCAAAAAAAAAGCAAAAAAGGTGCGACTAGTATAGTAACGGTATGAATTCGTGAGATTGATGTATTATTAAGCCCAGTAAAGTAGCAAAATCTCGCTATAGGTAGACATGTGGGGATAGATTGATCATTCAGTGATGGTGTTACTTTTGCTAATAAGTTGTCAAATATTAGGTATATGAACGGTATCCTATCTATTACCATTATTTAGACGATACGAATTAATTCACCGCTGCTCCTGTTCGAATTTTTATATGGGTTAAAGAGAAAAATTAATTTAATATAAGAATAGATATTTTATTTACTATCATAAATGACATAGATATTGATTACTATTTTACAATAGTAATTAAAGTGAGTTAATGAGAATATTACACCATAAGGAACAAATAACGACCATTTGAATTTCTATCAGTGGTATTCTATGGAGCTTATAAACTAGTAGTATTCTGTACTAGATAAAAATATAAAAATTAAAATAATAAATAGTTTAAATAAACATCTTAAATCATTCCTGTTAGAAAAACATTAGTACAATTTCAGGCACTTCGTAGTGGCCGTAATAGTTTCCAATTTTTAATTTCTAATATCTTCCGCAATTAAGTGACAACTTTCTTTTTGTATTTCTCTATATATAAATGAAAATACTTTTTATTATTAATCATTTACTTAGTTTCGCGTCTGTACCGCCGGCAGATGCTGAAAATCAGTGCTTCTATAAGGGCCTTTGTACCTTTGCAGCACACACACACCGGTGCTCTATCTGTGCACCAATTTTTATAGCTAAAAACTATTTGCTTAGATTTTTTCTTACCATTTGTGTATGTTTGTTTTGTTTATTAACAATAAACATTTTATCTATCTATCTAGTTTAATACTAAAATTTATTCTTTTTACTTGTAACAAAAACAGTCGAGCCTCGCATAACGAGCATAGCTATTTTCGAAAACGTGTTTTACTCGTAATGCGAAATACTAGTAAACCAAAATAAATTATATATCAATAACCGTATCAATTAATACGGAAAATGATAATGATTCGTGATAGGATTTTTTTTAATAAAATGCCATCTATAGACGAAGCTTTTCATTAGTAACCAAATTAAAGAATTTCAGTAAAGTATGAACGATTAAGTAATGACTATGGCAGAAACTACATCGCTAATAGGTGCGTAATAGTTATATCGTATTTTTTGTTATATTCGAATGATGTTTTCCTTATTAGTCTTTTTGATGACTTTTACAGCTTTTTGGTCACAGGGCTCATGAATCTAGTTATTCGTAAGTTAGTTTTAAATAAAAGAGGTCAGATAGGCTGGCTAGAGAGGCTGCAAGGAAGAATCGCATAAGAAGAATAATGTCTCTTAGTAAGGCAAGCTATGTCATTGTTGGAGATGGGCGCGGGTCTCCGACTATCGTTTACCTGTGACACGAATTGTGGGCGGAAAGAACTACCCCGGAATGTGAGTGTAGCGTATGTGAGTCTTTCTTGCGCGCTATTCAGCGGCGAGTGCGACGTACATCGAATGTAATTTGTCGGTGATTGGTGAAGTTACATTCCATCATTTATAGGTATAAATATAGTAGTAAATTATTACAATGTTGCCTGCTAACATTTTATTTGACCAATTTTCACAGTATTCATAAGTATGATTTATGTATTACATTTCATGTAAATAAATTGTATATATTGTTTGTGAAAAACAAACGGTAAAGTTTATCCGTTTCTTAAGTAAAACTGTTTTTTATGTATTTCCCAAAAACCCTAGTTAAAAGTTAGTTAGTTTCTTCTTTTATTTCGGTGTTACATAAGTTCAATAATTGGTAATTAAATATTTAAACAAATTATAATTGCTGCAATGGAAAATTATTAAAAAAGATTACTCGATTAAAAAGTCACTATAGTTATCGATAATATATATCGATTATATAATTTGACATTTTGTCAATACTTTTGCCGTTTTCAATACTGCAGTTTGTCTATATAACCATAACAAACTTTTATATATGAACTATAAATTTACTCTATGAGTTTACCACAGCTAAAGCAAACCAAATTGTATCATAAAATGTCTCGAAAATTCATATAAATAAAGCGTTATCGTAATACGTATAGAGAGATAATTTTACAAATATATTTGTTTTTACGATAATTCCTTAGTTTATTTAGTGTATGTCGACGTAATTGTATCATAACATGTGATTAAAAAAAGTGTAAATTTTATTATTCCCACGCTAATCTCTAACAAATGTAGAAGGTTTTTGTTAAGAGTCAGTGCATTATGTCTGACTACGATCTTCAGTTTCAAGCGGATCTGGAAAAGGCCCAGGCTTTGAGTTTAGAAAGTTTGGCTCTTGAACAGTTTCGAAGACAGAAATTACTGTCTAATGCAGGTATGTATTGACGTAACTTTGTTTACTCCAAACTTCACTTCTAATATTGGAGTATTTCTTTTAATATTTTATTGTTGATAATACTATTTATTAAAAAAAACTAGCTCATTTACATACGTTACAAAAAAAAAAACATAAAACATCACCCAATTTATTCCATACTTGATAAAATAGTTATCAATGTAAAAGGAAATGGAGTTCATTTACCTTTCTTTTAAATTAGCATAGAGTTGAGTGCTTTCAGAAAACACCTTCTAAAGTAATGTAAATAGCAAGGGCATGCTAACCTTTTGTGTAGCCATATAATTGGCACATTAAAAAAGTGTATTTATTGATATTTATCTTAAATTAAAACCTAAAATGAATATAATATTTTGTCAGCGATTAGTCTAAATAATATTCAAATCAAGTTACCAAAGCTAATGTCTCATACATAATAATTTTAAAATGTTATTTAAACAAAATGCTGTCAAAAGTTAAATTTAATCTATTTAAAATATAATCCAATCAAATTAATCCTATTGTTGGATTTTTGTGGCAAGATTTGTGCCTTTAAAAGTATTATTTGTGCTACTTTATTTAATTATAAAACTTTTTGTATGTTTGCAGTTTTCAATACGAATAAATTGAATGTGATTGGTTTTATTATTTACGAAAATTATGTTTTTATAATTAAATTAATAACAGTAACTGTATATCTCAATCATAACAATTAACATTTTATAAGTTCCACATACACACACAAATCACCTGATAAGAAATATTACTCTTTTTAGTACATAATATGAAACAACATTATTAAAAATAACACTATTTAATTTAAAAAAAATTAAATAAAACTAACCTTTTCGAAGTATAACAATAAACCAATATATAAATAACATAAATATACAAAAATGATAATTTTAGTAGATGTTAGTGTAATAAATATGATACTATTTTTTACACATTAAATCCGGTGTAGATATGAAGACCAAATATTTTTGACCCACTAGTGGATTGTGCTGGATTTTTGTTAATTTATGAATGATTTATCTGTTTAGTAGAAAATTTAAAAATAAAATTTACTGATACTACTTAACTTTGACTACAATCTAATATTTCCACAATTATTTTAATTGCTGCCCATTTTGAACCTCATTTCATTTTTCTTAGAACTTTTCTAGGATTGTTATTAGATTTTATTTTAATTAAAAATCATCCCATAGGTTATTTTTAATTTAATTACAATGTTTATTGTATAGTCAATGTGAGGTATATTCAGAACTATGTGGTCGCTTAGTATATGTTACACTAAAATCGAAATAATTGTACATTAATCTAATGTCAATTATTCATTGTTACATTATAGTCTGTAAGATTTATTACATTCATTATTACAATTTGAGTAGACATTATATCAACCTATAGATGATCCTATAACATTATTTTAAAAAAGAATTAAAATATCAGTACTACTTTAAGCATAATTTTAATCTGTCAATTAAGCAATTGTTTAACTGAAAATTGCCAAGATTATCTTCTCTGTGTATATCTGTAAAAGATTGGTAGTAGTATATATACCATTAATCGCTTTTGTAAAATTTGAGGGATACATAATTTTGACAGAAAATATTCAATAATTCTGTATACTAATATGTGTTCGTTTTTTTATTTTTTTGTTGTTCCTTACAGGATTGCTCTATTTTTATTTTGCATAACAGGACATTTAAAAATAATGCACTAAATTACTTGAAAGGAACATAATTTGAAAATGTTCATAAATATAGTAATGAAAGTAGATGTGTATAATTCAATAAATTGCTTTCTGGCAGTGTGTGTTTAAATGGTGTATGTTAAAATTCTACTGTCCCATCATAGCATTGTAGCATGAAATATAGACTGAAACTTCTGTATTTTATTACATATAAAGTTACAAGCAAATAGTTTTTTATATTGATATAACAAGTTTTGTGCCAAAGTGTTTTAAGTGCCAAGCTGTAAAAAATGCATTTTCAAACATTTTTATGTGCAAAGTATTATATTTTGATTACGGTCACTTAAATCATAAATTACAAAATATACAGTAAAAAATGTGTTATGAATTTGGAGTGCTGTTCGACGTATTTATTATCATATCAATATCATATTACAGATAATATCCGAGAAAATGTTGCAAGTAGTACGCGTCGACGTGAGGAGGGAGAAGGACCTCCTCCCGCTTTGCCCCCACCGCCTAGGAAGCCACCGCGAGGACGATTTCCCACATTAGACACGTCCAGGTAGATAATCTTACGACGAAATACTTAATCGAAATGTTTAATTTTTTGTTCACGCGAAAAATTAATGATTTGTTTTATCTGTTATTTACGATCCGATAAGGCCAGTAAAAATGTGGCGTATATTTAGATAAACATACTCTGTATTTGATTTTCAACAAATTATTTATTACTAGTAATAGAAGTTCTATTTTCAATAAGGTTATGTTAAAAAAATTTATTAAAATTGTACTCGATTTTTGGTTTTTTAGTGACAGATCCACAGGCACAAGTCCTACAAGAACTGAAAACAGCGACTTAATTTCTTTTACAAGCCCTACAACCAAGACTGCACCAAAGGATTCCCATGCTTCACTCAAAGAGTACATCGAACAAATCACCAAGTATGTTGTTTATTATAAATTTATTAAAGTATAGTTATTTTTTAAAATTACGAGTTGAATATCAATAAATTCATCATTCTTATTCATTTAAATTAAGAAAATATGATTGTAAATGGTAAGAGTTTTATTGATAAAGATGGAAGCCATAGTGATGAAGGCTAAAAATATTTTATTTATCAAAGTACACAGTATATACTTAAATACGTCTGCATTGGTTCATTTTGTTACAGGTTGGGTCAGCAAACTGAAGAATTAAATCTCAATGCTCCAGAAACCCCTCCAACAATGAGCAATCCTCTGTTCAATCAGAGAGCGGGCCATCCTTATGCTCCGCAGTACTCTTACAACTACCAACAGTCGTGTACTCCTGTACCACCATACCCAACAGCGCAAGCGTACGGGATGCCGACACCAATGCCCACCCCAGTTCCAAATTTACCAGCGTATTCATACTACGCACCACCGGTTGCTGCTTCACAAGATCACTCAACTCCTTATCCCTTAACAAATCCGCCATTGTATACGCAAACAATTCCATACAGTCAGACAAGAATGGCTTCTCCGGCTCTATACATCGGTTACCCACCACCAAATCCACCATCTTCATACAATTACAGTACAACGAGTATGATATCACAGCCAACAAGTTTGTATCCTCAACTAAGTCAAATGCATACATACCCACCATTGGTAGTGAGTCCAGCTAATTTGAGTCAAAATGTGGGCAATAATAATGTAAACACGCAAACAGAAGTGAAAGCGGAACCTTCGAGAGATAGTGTGGAGAGCAACACATCAAGAAAATCATCCGAAGTCAGTATTGGAGTAAGTCTGATTAATAATATGAATATTGTTTAAACAGTTAAAGTGACACGATTAGATGTTTACCTGTAGTCAGTAATACGTTGCGCCAAAACAATTTTATGCAAATGACAATAATAAATAATATAAATCTTGTACAACATTAAATCGTTGTTTTTATATATTTCAGTTACATTTTTTTTTGTTTATCGGTAATGAACTAACAGTTGACCTCAATTTCACTTGATTGTTAAGTTATAATAAGCCCGTAGATAGTGTAGCGTTCATGTTCATAATACTTCCGGCGCCCACATGTACGACTATTGGAACATAGCAATTGACATTGAAGGTGGCAGCTGACCAGGCAAAATCCAAAAAACCACCCAACCATTTAGTCTTGATTAGTACTAACTCATGTGGCGTGGAAATGTAACCCGTAACCTCCGGGTTTAAAGGCAAGTAGTAAACCACTGTACCACAGAGGCACTAAATCTTTCTTTAGTTTATAGTCATGGAGTAACCACTAATGTTACATCTATATATATATATATATCATTAAAGCGTTACTTTGCGGAACTCCATGACTCAGTAAAACAACAATTAATTTATTTCTAATTTCCGACTAAAATACAATTTTAACGCGTTTCGCCACTATACGTGACATCCGAAATCGAACCCATAATATTACTAAAAAGGTATTGTAACATGTTGTTCTAGTCGAACGAGTCAAACGACACAGTATGCAGCCTGCCTAAGTCTCAAAATCTGATAGACTTCGGCGGCCGACGGACGAAAAGCGCAGGTAGCGTAAGAGTCAGTGTGCTAGAGGCATTCGACCCGCTATTAACTGATCAGCCTCATTCTGGTGAGTGGCTTCATTATTCACCTCGTCTTATCTTAATTACAGTTTACAGTGGGGTTACCAACTTTGCTTTACCAGATCCAATTCCCAGATGGTGCCATGTGCCCGCCTGGGCGTTGCAATTACATATTATATCATATATATATACAGCTCAATTTCAATATCTTCCTTCTACACAATGGTTTTTTTTAACGCCAACTCTTTGCAATCAATAGTTGGTGCTAAATTGAGTGGTGAACACTGCTAGAATTCTTTTGATGCATTCCATGGTCATAGTCCTTATTGATTTAACTATACTGTGATGGCACATTTGTAATTATTATGTGAGTTATATTTCTTGTACAAGCTAGGGGGGCCCTTAACCAGACCATCCTCTATGGCATAAATAATACAAATGTATATACTAATGGTTGTAACTATACAGAATAGTATATATTTAAACATTTCTCAATAGATAGCACTTTAATGTACATTAAATTTATAAATGCATCATGAAAATACTTTTAAATATTTGAAGATATAACTAAACAATCCACTTAGCATATATAGAATGTTTTTGATGTGCAGAAGCAAGTCATAGTCATTTTGTGGGAAGTTTGTTTTTATTTAAAACATTAAAAATAAAATAAAAATTACTTATCACAATTTAGTTTCATCAATTACATCATGCATGGTTTAATAGCACTTTGTATGGGTTTTCTGTTAATGAACTTTTTTGTGTCTAATTACTCATGTGTGTGCACAAATCGTTCATTTATTTTCTTTATTTTTGACATCATTAGAAAACTGGACCATACACATTTATTGGGTCATTGCATTAAAAACATTTCATACTGCTCCTTTTAATAAGCCACATACATGGTGGGAGTCAGTTGTTCAGTGTATTTCGTTGTTGCTGTTGTTTGGTTCAGTGTTATTGTTTCAACATTTTACAGAAAAATTCATAACTACGTAAGTAGAAATAAAATATTTTAATTTGTTTACACATCAATTCTGATCGATTTTCAATAAATTATGGATTTAAAAATTTTGAGTGCTACTATAACAAACTTAATTTATCAAAGCTCAAATGACATATGCAGTAGTGCTAATGCCAAAAGTAATAATTTTCTTTTCAGAATATATGGCGCCAAGTGAATGCAGTAGTGTGTACGAAGAGTATGACCCGTTGGACTTTCTATATGGAGAGACAGAGATGCGAGATACGCCCATATACGCCACCGTGAACAAAAGAGACAACACTATGTTGCCATCTCCGCCCCCCAAGTCCATTCCCTCTGTTCCAGCCGTGCCAAAAAGGCCGACTACGGTAGTCTTTGAATCTGACCTCTTACAAATGTCAATAATTGTTCTAATATTTGTACCTAATTAAACGATTATAACTTTTATCAAAATAGAACATAGTAAAAATAGTTCTCTATTTTTTTATAATTTAAGCATTAATTTTTATTATATGTTTAGTTTTTATTATAAAAGTGAAAGTGTGATAAACTTGCTAAGCACAGAAGTGTAGTAAGGATAGTTGTTATTAATAGAGTTTTTTTTGTTACAGAATAAACTTTACGATTGCATCGTACAAACAAGAAACAAAAATTACGACAGTGAGCACAAAGCGTTTTTGAAGTTAGTCTTAGACGTTAGAAGTAAGTATGTAAATATTACAATCTAAAGACGTAAATATTTTGAAGATAAAAGTCTTTACATTTTTTTTTCATCAAACTATGGTCGTGGTATATATTAATGGAATTAAAAAGTTTTCGAAATATCGATCGGTATTCATCGATTTGTTTTTAGTAAAATTTGTTGTTGAGCAAGAAAAACTGATAGATCCATAATTACAATACTCAGAATCTAAATATTAATAAATAATTGTCAGTTATATTTAAAACAGAAGCGTATATAAGTGTATAACTAGTTTGGTTGTAAGTCGCATTTCCTCTTCTCAACCCTATATTTATCAGTAATTAAGCTTTGTTAATTATTCAAGCCACAACTTTTATTGTAAACGTGTCTCTTTTCAACTATAGTTTGATAAAAATTTAAATGTACTTTCTAGAAAAGTTTGTACATTCCGATGAAAGAACAAATCCGGGACACGTGATCGCCGCGCGCTCTGGCGGCCGCTACCCGCCCAACACTAGCATCAAAGTACTGGTACACCACGCGCATTCAGATGAACCCATCACATTTACGTCAGATGGTATGTTGTCATTGTTATATTTAATGATGATTTTAAGTTTTTTGCAGTTTAATGCACTATTTGGTAGGCGAATTGTAGGATAACGCCATATTGAAAAGATCTTAAGTTTCGCCTGAAAATGTGACGTAGAATAATTCTTTATAATATCCAACTCTCCCGTAGCCCTTTGACTAATTTGCTAGATGTATTGTGGGTGAACATGCTATATCATTTATGGCCTCATTTTCACTTAATATCAGGTGAAATCGAGGACAAGTATTAGTTCATAACCGATAATAAAACTTCATACAATTTCGGAACCATATGACAGTAGGGCGATAAAACTTTTTCGGGCTCGCTTGACTACTAGCTATCAGTATTAATGTACGTCTGCCGCCATAACAGGATTGCTGGGTAAGCAGTCATATATATGAGAGCCAGAGTGTTTTGGACACACTTCACTATTAACCACCTCATTGTAACTTAATTTGAAATTGAGGTGAAGTATTAGCTTAATTCCGATTAAAAAAATTCAATATATATAATAAATATTATCATAAATTATTATTTTTATTTATTCTTTTTTTTTACTTTTTATGTCCATCCGAAGGTTGTCTGGAAGAGATTGCTTTTAGTATTAAGACCGACTTTCTTACGTTTTTAATTGTAAATGTTTTTTTGTATAATTCATTGTTTTAGTGTGCAATTACTCCATTCTATTCTATTATATTCTAAATAGTAAAACTATTGCTGTTAACAGTAATTTGTATTCTCTAATGTTTCTAAAACGTGTTTCAATGTGGAGATTCTTACATACTAACGATAGCGTTTTTCCATTATGTTATCTATCTTCTTGTTTCTTTAATTTTAAAAGAAGCTGAAAATATATTTATCTGAATGTCCTATCTTTTTACAGTAGAATCAACTGTGGAGCATGTGATACTGACCGTAGTTTGTTCACTTGATGAAGATATTAGAGAAGATATGTCTGGATATATGTTACGCGTAAGTGTTTAAATCATAATAAAGTGTTCGTTAAAAGAATATATGCCAAGCGTATATATAAATATTTTTATAGACGTATGTTTTTTCTGTAAATAAATGTTTAGAAATTGCCACATCAAAAATATATTGAGATTATTAAAGAATGATGTATAAAACTCAACATTAATAGTATGCTTTCTTATGAAAATCTGTCAGGTTTGGGGTGCAAAAGAGTATTTAACACCAGGCAGTTCGCTCAGCGAGTATGATTACATTCGCGAGTGTGTTCGCCTAGAGAAAGACGTGCGTCTCTATCTCCACGAGGGCGGCGACAATGGGCTCGCTAGAAGTGACAGAGACGACGCTAGAGACTCGCACCTGACTTTGGATGATCTCATTTCCACACAGGCAGCTACTTTAACATTTGATAACCTGTCTATATTACTAGGTAAGTGAGAATATCTTGTTCAAGTGTTTTATCTTAAAAGAATTTAAATTGTATGAGAACGATAATATTCGTAACTATAAAATCGATCACTAAACGAACTATATATATTTTCTCATGCAATTATTTATGTTTTGTCGTGGAAAAGTTTTTTTTTACTATCAGATTTAATTTATTTGTAAAGAGCGCTTCAGTTTTTCAAGTTTTGACGTCATAAAAAAGCCTTTTATCTTATCATCACGTCACTGAGACACGATTTTTTTCCATTATTCCGAATACTAATACAAAATTTAGGCAACCACCGTTGTATACATCAGTCAAAGTCAGTCACACGATCAAAAGCCTGATGACAATGACTGATCGTATTTTTCTTGTTAATATTTTTTTTACAGAAACTCTGGAGGGTGAACTGTCGCGGGCGGTAGGCGTAATCGGCGCGGAGGGCACGTGCTCCCCTAAGGGCGTGTTCCAGGCGGTGAAGGCTATATGCGCGCTAGCAGGCGGCGTGGAGACTTTGCACGTCACCTACACGTTGAACGCGTTCGCACAAGCCTGTTCCGCACAAGTTAGTACTAGAAGTTTCTTTTATTGATCCAAGCGTTAATAGAATGTTTATTTGTCAATAATAAAACAACTCTTGGATATATTATTTTACGAATCAATCTGTAATGAATGTACTTGTGAATTGTGATCTATTTTTATAACAATACTACGTAGTTTTCATCCATGTCACTATATGTATGTATATATATA
>DWQX01001263.1:0-29716 GCA_018245475.1 Pharmacophagus antenor | reverse complement strand
TGTGTACAGGCAGAACTCATTGTTCATCAGAGCAAGTAGAAACGTAAATTTAATCTCCGAAGATTTCGATAATGATATATTTATTACCCATCCCAAAAATCTCAAAGGGCAAATATGAATAATTTCTTTAAAATTAAACAATCATTTAATTTTAGACCACTGTACTTAAGTTTTTTTTATAAGTTCTGTAAATTGTAAAAACTTATAAATGGCCATTATTATAACTTAATTGTATATGTTTTGTATTATCCAGCTGTAAGTTTTCCTTGAAATGATAAAATAAAAAAATAAAATACTACCGCGTCACTCTGTGGCAACAGACTTGCTACTTATAGAACATAGAGGTTTATCAACAGTAAAATAAAAGTTATTAATAAAAACTCAAAAACTTACTTGTCCAAATTATCGCAATGTTTGACCAAAGAGTACCAAGACGGCGTAGGACATAATTTCCATAATCGCATTCCAGACTCACATTTTGCTATAGCATCACTTGCCTTCAATAAACTATGATATAACCACGACATATCACACTGACTGCATATTAATTCTTTGTCCAACATCGCAAACTTTTTTGAAAATATGATTAAACCTATGAATAAAATTAAATATTATACATTAGAAACAATTTTAATTTGAAATGTCAACAATATTATTAACACTTACCAATGCAATCAAAAGACCACTTATTTAACAATTTTACTAAGTCTTCCGTTACTTCATCTTGGTAGTTCCTAATATTATATACTTTTTGCGTAAATTTATCGCAAGACTCGCAAATACCGTCAACGTGTTGCGTTATTGCACTTTGTAATGGTATTTCCATTACCGACCTACGTCGTATCCATTCACTTCCATGACTGGTATCAATAAAAATTAAAAATTGTTTAAAAAATTATAATCATAATCTTTACATAAGATCAATTCGATTATGTTAGGTTAATAGCAATTTTTAAAAAGTCATTATCAGCTTACTGGTAGATTTAATAATACATCAAAGATTTTATTAAAAAATGAAAAAATGTTATAAAAGCAAAGGCTTGTGTTGTTTCTGAAAAATATCGTATTTGGACTGTACCATCTTAATTAAACAGTTAACGCAGATTTGTTATTCCTTCTTGCTCAAAAATCGAAGCATCTTGCTTTTGCTTTTGTGCACCTATGTGGGAAAAGAATTTATTGTATTATGATGTTGAACTTACATAGCGTAAATTCCGCCATAAACATGACTCCGATGTTCAGCCCTGTATTTTTCTAAAGAATCCAAAGCAGACCTGATAGGTTGATCTCCTTCCATGTTATACACTTTATGAATGTGATCTGGACGATTAATAAGTACGACGTCTCCTCCGACCGGACTAACAAATCGGACCACCGGTCCATATTCATCAAACAACATTGTAAAATTTCTGATTGGTTTTTTCCTGTATAATAATGACCCTAAAAATTCATAACTGCTAATAATTTTAACTTATGAGTTATAAACAATTCATATTGTTAATAACTACTATTTATTCTAATTCAAATACTGTGAAATAATGTTATTAAATAATGAAAAAGTCAACATAATTCTCGCAACGTAGCCATACGCTAAAACGTATTTCTGATGCAATAATATGAAAAGAAAGTACGTATTAAAACGTATGACAGATCGTAAGTACGATTAATAATGTGACTGGTATTAAGGAACTTATTAAAGTTTAAAATTATTTCAATTGACACTATCTGAAGCCAAAGTTTACTTACCGGCGTTAACTCCAGCTGTTAATATACCAGCAGTAATCTGAACTCCGATATCAGAAATATACTGACGAAAATTAGCTAAATACTTCAAAGGTTTTGGACCAGGAACTTCATCAAAGGATAATACAACAGGGTCCTTATTTAAAATTAGAGGTGCAACTTTTAATGAAGGACAAATATCTTTAATCACTCCATTATTTCTTGAAGTAATTTCAAAGGTAGAGTTTTCCACTTTTTGGATATTAGTAACGTTAGATTCACAAGGTTTAATTAATTCTAATTTTACATTTCCCAACATAAATAAGCGCTTACGAATATGCAGATTTTTGAGACAAAGTTTACCATATTTTATTTTACCGAACATCTTAATTAAGAGATAAATAAAACTAATGGCAAAATGTGTGGAATATCGTAGTGGTATATCTTTTTTAATTTTCTTGTCTTGAATTTGACGTTATTAACAAAAGAAGGATAGTTTTGTTTTAATAGTTGCCTTTGATATTAACTTTAACACAGCAAATTGAGATTTTTTTTAAGTACATGTTAAGTTTAAAAACATTTATAGTTTTTTAGATTTCAAATTCGCCATTAAAAAGATTTCCAATGAACGACTTCAGAATCTACGGTAATTTTATTTCTTCAGTAACTATGTGGAGAAAGCCTAATTTTGTCTGTACAATAAAAATGTGTGGACTATAGTAATGGAAACACTGGTTTCATTTGTCAAAAAGTCAAAGTATGAAAGAAAACCATTAAATTGATGGCAATAAGGAGCGAGCGAGTTAGCTAATGTGGTAGATGGCGGGAGTGATCTCGTGTGATATAACTGTGTTAGCTTAGTTTTTAAATTATAGTGTAAAATAGTTATAAAAATGACTAGGTAATGTATACAATAAGAAACTATTTTATTGTAATATTATTTAAAACCCGTGCATGTTGAGACAAAGAGATAGCCTACACGAGTCTTCTCTATCGACATCATACGAATTTGTTCATAAATGAACATCTTTGGTTTTTCAGAGCTAAAATAGAACTTGGCGACGTGACACCGCATAATATTAAGCAACTAAAGAAGTTAAACACAGTCGTGTTTCCAGTGTCCTACAACGACAAATTCTATAAAGACGTATTGGAAGCAGGAGAACTGGCGAAGTTAGCTTATTACAATGATATCGTAGTGGGAGCTGTTTGCTGTAGGATAGATACGTCGGAGAATTCTCGTAGGTTATATATAATGACTCTGGGCTGTTTATATCCCTATAGAAGACTTGGCATAGGCACATTAATGGTGGAACATGTGCTCAAATATGTTGAACAGGATGGAAATTTCGATAGCATTTTCTTGTAAGTTTTCACAGCTTTAATGGTTTATTTTTCTTAAACCATCAAGTACTATATTGTCAATTTCAAATTATATTTTGTGTATATAAATTGCATTATAAACAAAACTAACCTATTAAATTTTTGTCAAAAGGTAAAAAGAAGATACCATATAAGCTATAGTTTTGATACTCTATTCATATAGTAATTATATATACATATATACATACATACATACATATATATATATATATATCGTGTTGTCTGTATTAATATAGTATAGCATAGGATAATAAAACATTGTCTACATCGGTGCACTATAAAACCTGAGGTAGAGATTTAACTATAAATTATTATTATTAATAATAAATAGTGTATGAAAGTGTAATAAAACATACAAGATATAGAAGGAAATATAATGACAAAAATAACATCAATTTAATTGCTTGATATGTGACCATGATATATGTAAATTTTTACATAATTCTATTACACATCTTTTGATAAAATTAACTTTGAAATTAGATACTTTTAATTTTCTTTGGAATATTTGTCCATAATGGTAATGTTAGGTATTAACTCATCTTTTTTATACTATAGCCTATTTAGCACTTTCCCTGTCAGAGCATTTTTTAATATTTTCCCTTGCAATATATTGAGGTGCATACAGAATACAATTTGACAATCCTTTATTCAGCAATTAACAATTAAACTAAGTTTCGATTTAGATTAAAGTTGTATGTAATTTTTGTAAGCTTAAAGTTATTATTTTGGAAAACACATGGTCAAAACTTTTTCATAGGTAATTTCAGAGTGGGGCGTATATGCCCCACTTAGCTGGGAACATGTTAAATAATCTCATATCTATTATGTAATTTTCTTACTTATTGCCAAAAATAAAAGATTTAAAATAAAAGTGGGGTTAATTGAGTGATACACTTTGATGTGAAAGAAAGTCCAATTCCGGCAAAACATTTTTGCCGGAGAGCCATAAATAGGTGTTGCATTATCAAAATAAAACTATGGTAACCGCTTCCGCAAAGCATGTTATTGAAGGCAAATTGAAAGGGTCTATGGATTTGTTTAAGGTCCTGATATTCCACTATGTGATGAGTATGTATGCCTTTTTCCCTACAGTGAAAGTACTGAGGAAAGCCATACCCCAAAGACATACTTAGGCAGTATTCAAAAGGGCACCAAGGAATTCAAAAGGAGATATCAAACTCCTTATTTAGGGGTTAGGGGTTTAGTGAGAGCAATTCTCACTTTAACCTGACCCACTCATAGGATTAGGTAAATTTTGATGTAATGATCTCTCTGCCGAATATTAAAAAGCAGATCCTCAAGCTCAGACATAGCAAGCTTTATGGAGACATTACATGTAGGGAGAAATTTAGACACAAGTGTATAAACAATTATGGCAATATATATATATGGCAATAAGGTATACCGTGAAACTCAAATAATATTTTTATATAAGCATGCCTTGTTGATTACATTTAAACCATATCATACTGAACCATGTGATATACTTAAAGAAATGTTCTAATGCTCTTCCAAAATAAGTTCACAATAAACAAACGAAAAATCTATTTCAATACAATTATTGGAGGTTGGTGAACATATATATGTTGTACACCGTTTTTAGCCCAGGATCATAGTGTTGGTGCAAATACTACCTACCAATATTAAAAGAGCAATCATTGTCACTACATTCATTGTATTAATTTTAATCTAAATACTGCTTTTTTGGTTTTTATTCCAGACACGTTCAAGTAAACAATGAGGGGGCTATTGATTTTTATAAAAAGTTTGGCTTTGAAATTGTTGAGACGAAAGAGCATTATTATAAGAGAATAGAGCCTGCGGACGCACATGTGTTGCAGAAGACAATCAGGGAACCTCAAGCCACAGCACCTCTAGTTAATGGATCTGTCCCACATGCAAAGACCAACGGACTTGAAATTGATTGAACAATCTAACCCATTATCTATCCAAGTCAAATGCAGATATCAATGAGAAAAAAAAGTGATAAAACATGAGTTATAAGGATTGTATTCAAGTCAATGTTCATCTATACTAAATGGAAATTAAGTTATATTTGTAAAGAACAGGTTAATCATAGGTTGTGGTTGTGGACATATGATGCCATAAAAATAGTTCATAGACTGAAATCTCACTAACATCAGAACAGTGTTGTAATATTTCAATAAAGTGCTGACAAGTTGCTGACTGAAGGTACCACTGGCATTTTTAAAGCATGCTTCGAATGATTTAATACTAATGTAATATTTAAATACCTTTAAATTGAAATAAACATAGGATTCATAAGACTTTTCGAGGTTTGGATTACTGTAATATATCAAAAATTAGCTCTAGGCATTCTTTTAACTATAAATGTTTTAATATTATTTTGATTGTACTCATATGCAAAAATCAATTGTACAAAGTGTCAAGTTCATTCATTGGAATGTTTGAACAAAAATATGTTTTGTGTTTATTTATTTAAACAAGTATCACCTCGCATTTAATTATTATTTGGTTATTGTATACTGATCAGATACCTAGACAGATTTGACTTTTTTTTACGTTGACTTCTTGTCACCAAAATGCTGTTTTTATTTAGATTTTATTTATGTGGTAACACAAGAAAATTTATAAATTTATTTGAAATCCCATTTTATTTGTTAAATGTCAAAAGGCATTATGTTTATAATGCTTTGTTCATATTTGACAACACTGATAATTGTTACCAAAAAGTCAGTTTTTTTAATGTTCTGTAAAATATAATTTGTTAAATATCATGTTTCCTTTCAAACTTTTAGAATTAGTACAATAAACATTAATAACATTTTCTCCGTCTTTTTCTGTAACAACAATTGACAAAAATCTACATGCCAAACATTACTGAAATGTTCAAAATTCGGTTTCGAATATTATTATGTTGCATACGTAAATTATCATAGAAAATATTTTTCTTCTGTTGAGTGAGAGTGAGACAATACTATGATAAATTTAATGTTACGATATGAAATGTTGTTTTCGTACTTCCGACGACACCGAATATACCACTTAATTTTTATAAAACTGGTGCTTTGTTCAATGCACTGTTATACATGCAGTACATTTTATGGTTTTATTGGTTATGGTCTAAATTTGTCCACTATTTCACCTCGTCTTAAATGACAATGAGGCCCTACATGGTGAACGGTGTTCACCCAGAATACTTCTGACTCTCACGTACTTGAATTCCGGAACACAGCGTTAGGTTGACATTGAGCTAGGCAGGCGGGTCCGAAAAACTTTACCACTATCCAGGTTCTACTATACTTCTGGCCCGGGACCGCGACGTTACAAAGCAAGCTGTAAACGACAGCATCACGGAGGCAGTGCATTCAATAAGATGAATGTGAAAAAATTGCGTGTTAAATAAAAAATGCTTATGCGCCGTTATAAAACTCCTGTTTAAAATCCAGTTAGAAACAACAATTTATACCGGTTGCAACGTGAAGATATCAATATTTCAGCACTAACAAATATGAAACAGTTTATTGGCCCATCTTATAAAGTGCGACTTAAATTACATTTGACTTATTAGATGTGCTGCGAAGACATTTGAGTTTATGATATAAACAAAGTGCAAAGATTAATGTATTTTATTTAAAGAACATAAACATAATTACATTATAGTCGAATGACTTGTGATGTTCGACTGTATATTTTTAATTATACAATTTTCAAGTAATTTTTATATTATTGAACATTTAAGGCCTGCTTAAATTCCATATAATTTATAGAATATCTTTAGAAACAGTTTGACATACGACGTAAATTCAAACGATTTACTATTCTATAAAAATATCAATTTCTATAAAATTCTCAATAAATTGTATCAGTTACACAAAAAAATCATGTAACGTCACAAAGTTACAATTAAGACGTATATTCCGTTACATAACATTCGTGCATTTTGAATACTGCTATGCTTTTACAAAGCTTGAACCTATCACAGACATACTTTAACATTTAAAAAGTAAAAAAAATACAACAACAATTAAAGGATCGTGTTATATCAAATAAACAATTTTGTACGAAAAAAAATACTTTTTCGACGATTTTTTTTGTAGTAATGGAAAAACTACAGAAATTAATTGCAGTTACAGAGTTAGTCATATTTGAAAATTAAATGTGGTTTGATTGGAAGTGTTATACAATTTAACTAAAATATTATTAATAACTACACTAAATAAGCACAAATTAAATATAATAAAAACTTATTTTAAATGCTTTTTCAGTATTTTTATTTTTCTTAACCAATCTGCATTATTTTGTACGCTTTTATTCGAGTATCTGTAAAGTTAGTAGTAGAATAAATTAAAAGTAAAATATTTCAATTTACAATCACAGAAAAACTTAACTATTTATATCTTTAATGATTTTTTGAGAATTGTTAAGTCTTTAATTTTACTACTGTGGGGTAGTTTCTTTTTCTTTAAACAAAGTATTATCATTTGCACTGAGTCAAAAAGTATGATTAACAGGATTTTAGATATTTGATAAATATTAAAAATCAAATATAAAATTTTCAAATGTTTTTTTAATGAATGAAGTGATATATTGCTACGATAGAAATACACTGAAATCTAATTAACATACTTTGTTCATATTACATTTTTAGTAATCAGGCTTGCGAAAATTATAAGCTGTATTTTAAATTACGGATCTTCCTAATCTAGCTAGGCTTATAGGAGTTTAAAACTGAATTTTTTTTTTCTATGTAATTCATAATAATTACTACGAAAGCTGCAACTAGCGACTACTTCGTTAAACCATTGTGTTATTGTGTCCTAACTAAAGTCTCAAAGATTTGGCTATAGTTAATAATGTCATTATTTATAAAATAAGTAATAATTCAAGTTTTTTCCCTTTATTCTCGAATGGCAAAATAATTGTCAGTGCATTATTAATAAATTAAAAAGAGAAATCTTATAAAACGTAAATGTTCAACAATTCTACTTTTGTATTAAAATTATAAAATGTATAAATAAGTATAAGGTTTGATACAAAACTTGGCAATATTAACAGATTTATGAACACATTTTTATGATAGAAGTTTGATCAATATTAGTAAAATTTAGGCAAGAAAGAAATTTATAAAAGAAATTCCTTTAAAAATCCTTCACTTTCGCCATGAACCATCGCTAAAATACCTACCTCTTGTTTATTGCAGCTGGGTAATTTTTTATTTGTATATATGAATAGGTCACATCATCATATCCCCCACCTTCGGTGCTACGCTGTCACTAAGAAATGTAATAATTGTACATTTTGTTTGATATTATAGCCACATTATTTTTTCTATATTGTTATGGTATAAACAATAAAATAAAATTTTATCTTCTTATCTGTTCATTTTATCTAAAGCTGGAAGTACATTTTTTACTTTATCAAAGTTTTAAATGCTTTTCTTATAAATTGCATTTTCGCATAAGTGACAGTGTTGTACTAGGAGAGCGATATACCAAATAAGTGACACAAAGCAGAAGCTACCGATTTAGATGGTACAGCCACACATTTTTAAAATAAAAATAATTTGTTCCACATTACTGTTCTTAGAATTTAAAATTTTAACTTAAAATATATATAATTATTTTCTCCTACTATAATTATGCTTTTTTCATGTCCAGATAAATTAATTACTACTATGAATAGTACATTATTCAAAAATGAAGCTGTAATTTATTAATAAATAATAACAAGCGCCATTACATTCACAATTCCGTTGTTATATTACCTACACCAAAATTCGCTAGGATTTTTATTTTTACTATTGCATTATAATATATGGCATCCGTTTATTTGATAATGAAACGATTGTACTACATGTTCCAAAAGCACAAAAGTTCAAAAACTACAATTGGCTATAATAATTTTTGATCAAATTCCGACTTATGGTCCGTGCATTTTATAAATTCGTATCTACTCTCTATAGTAATGCGACATTAATAGTAATTGAAAATCTTAGTGTCACCAGTCGCTTAAAACAAACGCTAAAGATAAATAAAAAAACTAATGTTCTTTTTCTGTAAAGTTTCAAACGAAATAATTGGAAAATAAAAAATATTGTTTAAAAAACCGTCTAACACGTTCGCGCCGGCGTGACCCACCGTTGTGTCACATTCATCTCTCAGGCGGTAAGTACATCGCCGATACACTCACTACTTTGAATTTATTTAATAGTAAATAGCTTAAGATATTATAGTATGACATGATATGATAGTATGCAAGAGTAACATTCTATTAAAATATGTATCATATCGTCAATACGAATTCGTTTAAAACTACTTTTGCCAGTACAAAATGCTCGTAATTTTTTCATTGAATATGCTTGCCGCCCCACGGGTAGAAACACGAAAATCGGCCCTGGCGTGAACGTATTAATTTGACATTAGGCATGATATTTCATGACCTTTAATGGACTCTATTTTAATTTTAACATTTTCTTGCGCAATAACATTAAGAAAAAATATTTAAATAAATGTGAAATATTTTTTAATCATAAATTTGTACTAAATAGAAAAAAAAAAACTGATATATTTAAGCACTTTGAATCTCTACCACAGCAGCAGGAGGAGGTTATCTAATTAAATAGTTCATTTGCTTAATTGATCGATTTTCGAAGTTAAAAAAAAAGCAAAACGTACGCTCAGTACATACATTTGTGTTAACTTCTACACTTGTTAATTTAGAATAAAAAAATTTTTATTTGACAGTTCGTCAATTCATGTCCTTAATTTGCTTTTGTATCCTCACACATTTAAAATTCTGCTTATAATAAAATATAAATTAAATAATGTATGTAATAAATTATAAATTTCAAAATTATTTCCATTTTTAGCCATTAAAATCAAATTGCATAAATGACTTTCATGAAACAAAACAATTTACATTAAATAAATATAAGCAATATAACTTTGAGCCTATTACACTCTGAATGTAAAATTATTCATATGTGAAAGTGTTGGCGCCATTTACTTTTTCGATAAATAAATAATAAACAATAGATAAAACCAGAGCTAACAGATAATAAAGGACAAAAATTCTGAATTTGAAAGTTTTAATAGGGTTGAGTGATGTTATCACTATATGTTGGTTTACCTTAAAAATATTGAATTTGTCATTTCTATCTTGGTATGTCCAATTTTAAAATCCCATCTTATTAACATACCTGTCTAGGCACCATAGTTTTTTATTTAAAGGAGATTATAAATCAAATTATCGCGATTAGTGGCTTTCTATGAAATGATCGGTTCATTTTATAAATGATCTATGGAATTTAAACATAGATTAATAACGAAATTAAATTCATTAAAATTTTAAGAAAAACAGACCAACTTCACTGACAAAAACAGAATGGACAGCTTTAAATATATTAAGTTAGTGTACAAGGCAAAGGAACTGTGTATATGGTGCCCGGTTTTTTTAAATACACATATTAGGCACAGGCACAGTACATTAAAGCCTCACGAGTGGGAGCAACACAGCCAATAAGTTCATAATTTCTCATCGCCATTTGATGCGGCGCTATCGTTCTCCAAGTCTAGCAACTGTTTGATGCGCTCAACGCATAATTTCGAACCTTCGTTCGCTTCTTTGGCCATCTGGGGAATTAAAATTTCCATAAAAATAATAATAAATAAGTATATACAGAAAAATATACATAAAAATTCACTAGACATTAATTTTTTTTTGCCGGTATATAGTTTATAATTTGAGTATGATGTAATATATTTTTGGATTTTAATTTCTTTATAGGAGCATGTTGGTCATGTTAAAAGTTTGATCGAATCATAGAAGGTTTTTGCAAAAGCAACAATTGGTTACTTATTTTCGCTTGATATTAATTTTAAGATTTACTTACCAGTGAGAAGTTAAGAAACCCGTGCGGCAGACCTTCTAAGACGTCAATGCCGACTTCGTTGCCCAGTTTATTCAATTTCTTTGCGAACATTACACAATCATCTAAGCACGGATCCAAATGTACCGTCTGTGAAATAACAAAAAAATTATTTAAATTGTGTTTTTTCCATTTTTAATGAAACATGACCATATGTTTGGACACAAAGTATATATTAATTGATATAATTTCGTAGACTTTGGGCTGTCGCTATGATAGAACTTACTTTGTTAGATATAGGTGTTGTTTTAATTTCAGGACCACATTATTGGTGGAGTTGGAATGGTTTAGCTGTTTTTTTAAACCTACTTGGCTAATCTATCGTCCATATTGTCAATCTTCCACTATAACAACATTACTTGATTCCGCTATTTATACTTATGATTGCCAGTATATTCTAAGCAAACACATTCCACCATCTTCGGCCCCATTGTTACTTAACATCATATGATATTAACGTCGATTGCATTAAATAATTATACATTAAGAACTACAATTTATGAATTCAAACCTCTCACCAATATCCTGACGGGCGGGAAGTTTTTTAGCAGTTCCTCATCAGCCCAGTAAGGAGAGAGCAGTGGATCTCGTGGTACGGAGAATATGAACTCGTCAGACGGACTTCGAGCAATAAGTGCGTCCAGGTTTGTACGAACCGCTAACCTAGAACATAACATAACCGAGAATAGAATGTAATCGGGCTTAGTTGGTGCAAATAATGTAAGTATCATAATGTTTTATCATAAAAGAAAACAAGTTAAAAAATACTTTTCTCTTGAGAATTATATAGGTCCTTGAATTATATATTTTTAGACGCTTTTTTGGGATTTAGCAGTTGTATAGCAAGAATTGGGTTATATTCTGTTAATGAATTCTGAATTACAACCGAGACAAAAAAAATAATTGGTTCCCTTTTGAACAAAATCTTTTGTCTTTATTTAAATTATATATGCACCAATTAAGAGTAGATGTAAGATGTTAAAAATAAACTTACTCGTCTTGTGGTGGTCTGTTTATAGAATTGGACCCTGTTATGTATGCCAGCCGCGACGACATAGCTCCCATTATACCGGTCGCCGCTTCACTTATCCTAATAAAAATATTTAAATGAGGTTATTTCTACAAATTGAGTCCTATTAACTAGTGCTAAGTATTATTTTTGTTTATGTAACATTTTTAACATATTTAATACTAAAAGTACTTATCGAGGTAAACAATGCTTACCTAGTTTTAATTCTTTTCTTACTGTCCTTGGAATCCTCTTCCTCAACCAAAGGTGGTTCCTCAACCAATGTGTTTGATGCTTCAGATTCTAATTCTCTGAAATTTTTTAAATTTAATTCATTTTTAGTGCATAAGGCTTAAAATATTATTTTACGGTTAGCTTTGTTAATTTATATTAATTCATATTAATTAAGAAAAAAAATACGTTTTTTATGCACCTTTAGCCTGTACAAAAAAAAAATCAAACCCAAAAAAATCAAGTTAAGTATACTGATATAGGATTTAACTTTTAATCTATGATAGAGATACTGTTCCGGGAGATGATTGGTTGACACTTTGATGCGTGGGCAATGGGATTACGTCGGTCGTTAAAATATATACTATGTTTTCACTTAATTAATTATTAAACTATTGTCTGATATTATAAGGAACACGTCTGAAGCTCAAATATTCAACTATATAAATTTTTTACAGAATTTATTATATTTATTAGATAATATAAAGTATTAAATATTGATGTACTTATGGGAGTCCTGTCGATTCTTGTTATTTGGTTTAATTATTGGATACCGCCGGCCTTCGGAGTCGGTATCGCTGTCGAGTACATATCGCTCCAAGAACTCCGAGACGAATTGTTGAGACTTATCTTCGGTGGGTGTTACACCTGTAAAATATTTTATCACTAATTTCATGATGATAGTCTCTAAAATAAAGGTAACAAAACTTTGTTTGAGGGTAGTTTGTTGCGTGTCTATTTTTAGAATTAATTTCAAGTGTTCTACAAACTTTTTAGTTTTTCAATCTCCAATAATTTGTGGTCTTTTTATTACCACTAATTAGGCCTTGATAGCCAACAACGAAGTGTTATCGCCTACATTGAAAAACACTGAACTAATGCAGGTAGGCATCCTTATTTATCAGAATAGGTAGTTTTTTAGCCATAGAATTATATATAAATGAATAGTAGTGGAGACTATGGATGATGATGTTGGTGGATTGAAGTAACCATACTACCAGTGGCAGTGTGTTCACTTTGCAAAGAGGCAGCACTGATGGTGGTATCGGACGACTTCTTCCTTTCACTGCCAGACTTGTGTGCTTGCAATTCAGCGAGGTCAGATGGAGACACCTCCTCGAATGACGACGGTCCTTCACTAATGGCCTCTACGAATTAAAATGGAATTTTAACGTTACACATTTTTTCCTATTTCATTATGGCATAACAGCCATGTTCGTAAAAAATCAACAAATCTTGTAAGAGCGAAAATTGTAAATTGTTGACATATAATTATTTTCAAATCTTTTACTTTACTGTGTTTTGCTTAAAACTTTTCTATTATCAAAATATTGGAATTATTAATTACAATACCACCACCGCTACAACATGCAACAAAAGTTAAATATAATTAATATTTTACATTTGCAAATTTAAAAAAAATTTAAATTACCTTGTGATGGGCTAACTTTGAGGAATCCATTACTGTCTAATGGAGCTGTAGATGTCGATACCGAATCTTTGTTGCTTTGACATTCGGATTTGCCTTTTCCAGTTGAATTAGGACTTGCGTATGCTAAAAGATTTTAAAATTCCTTTTAGTATTATTACCATCATTCTAACATTTCCCTGTTAATAAATGTTGTTGGTATTACATTATAATCAATTGCCAACATTACTGTGTTCCAGATTAAAGGGCACTGTTGAGATTTAACATATTACGTAAATACTTAGTGCAATGTTGTACTGTATACATCCTAACCAACAACAAATTGTTATGGGTATTACCATAAGGTGAATGTATGTTGTATAAAATATTTTGACATATCCACATACCTTTAAGACATCTCATCATAAATCCAAATGGCAAAAGAGGATCCATTAAACACAGTAGACGAGCTGGACTCGGTATAAAACTAACAAGAAGCGGAGCGTAAGCCATAAACAAGCCCTCAGGTGGACGGAGGTCATTCGAAAGTATCTTGAGAGTACAGCCTGCTATAAGGTTCGCACCAGCCGAGTCCCCCGCGAATACGATACGTTTACCTGCAACAAATAACATGCAAGTACTACAGGTATTTTTATATATATCCATTACAATTCAGGATTGAATATATTATAAAAGTACTTTTTAAAAACTGTATTTTGATATCTATTACAGCGATTATAGATACAATAGCTCGAACCCTAAAAAATACCTAACATTTTTTGTTATCAAACATTATTGTATTCTTTATTGTTATTAAAATTTGTACTTAAACTATTTAATTTTAAAATTTGGTTGCAGAGGATAATGGAATGTTATTCAAGATTAAAATTACATATAGCCAGAGACACGAATAATAAATTCAGTTGACGTACCTGTAGTACCAATCTCCTTGAAATTATTCACCATCCAACAGTAAGCATAAAACACTTCTTCGAGTGCTCTAGGAAATGGCGCTTGCGGAGCTAAGCTGTAATCTATCGATAGTATTGGCACATTTAACTTAGTAGACCACTCCCTAAGGTAAGTTTCATGTGATTTAGAACTTTGCGCCACAAATCCACCGCCGTGACAATGGAAGAGTACGCCATCTGCCGGTGGCAGGCTCGTCGAAGTTTCACCTGTCTAAAAAATCATTAACTTTTATTCCAATGATTTGTATAAGTATAAGTATGTATAATTCTAGTCTATTTCTGTTTTTCTTTTTACTTATTAGAAAATATTTGCAGAACGCTATCTTATCGCACATTGTTACAAAAACCCATAGCATCATAGCAGCGTAGTTCGATTAAAGGTTTTAAAACAGTCGGGCGCCGTAGCAGCGCCGCTCGAGTGCAAAGGGTAATATACTAGTAGTAAATACAGGGTCATATAGCTTTATTACTTTGATTCTTTAGCCTCGAAATTTCATTATTTAATGACATAATTGACACAAATGAGTGTCTAACTCATTTGTATCAGTTCACAAAGCGCGTTGTACTGTTTATGAGAAGATAAATATAAAAATTATTTTATGTGCATTATAATATGAAATAATAATAGATAAAAGTAAAGCACCCATGTACTTACTTACCATGCCAGCCCGTTTATTGACGCTTATCAATCTGACATTAAGGCTTTGCAAGCCGATGTGGACGGTTGGCGGCAGCACTGTTGTCTCCTTACCGTCCATCCGTACCACTGTCAAGGGCTCCGGCGGTATCGTTATTAACTTATTAACGGCCACCGTAGACGACATCAGGCTTGGCACGCGTTTCATAATTTCTGACAAAAGAAATTCTATTTATTACATTCAAATACTTTAAAAAGTGGGCGGACAATAAATTTCTTACAGATACAAAAAAAAATTATGGAAATTATTTCAATCACAAGGGAGCTACAATAGTACACAAACACGCGTTGATATTATAACAATTCTATTTAACTCTTAAGTTAATATATTTGCTTTCGTAATTAAATTTATAACAATCACCGCTCTCGGCGAGGAACCAGAACGCCTTGCAGAACTCAACGTTAGCCGACTGCGATATATTGACTATCCTGCGCGCCCTCATCTCTGGGTCGATGAGATACTGCCCCCCGGTCCACACCGAGCTGATCAGATTGCCGTGGCTGTAGTACGCCTCTGAGAAGCCGGCCATGCATATAGATATGCCTTTCAAAATGCCCCGCATTGACGGCGTGAACTGAAAGTTTAGATAAATTGTAACTCATACTGAAAACGTAAATGAATTTCAATTGGGAACTAAATTACTATAATTACTTTCATCGATATACTAATAAAATTAACTACATTCTTATTAAAATAATATAAATGTAATAAATAAGAATATATTTAAAATAACAAATGATTTATTAATAATAGGTCTACGGACGTTTTTACATAGTATTCTTTAAGAGGTCGTGGTAATTTTATGCATTAACAAATCCTTACATTATCTTCCCAGAAAAATATTATGAAACAATGTTGCTATTATCAATGAAAAAAAAATTGACATATGGAAGTACACAGAACTTTTAACCCCGTAAATACAGTCGTAAAATCGAAACAAAGTTTTTAGTACAATTCTGAAATTACCTGAAAACCGAGACACCTGCCGTAGAAGCAATACTGATTGATAGTATCCGCTTGGGAGAACAGTTCCTCTGGAGAGTGTTGCTCGGTTGGAAATAAATCGCCGGGCGGTGCCCACGACAGCAAGGTTTGTAAATGATGTAGACATGTTCCTAACGACGCGAGAAGCTGCCCGCACGACTCTATCTCTCTAAGAATTAAATTACAAAAAATATCTCGTAACGGTGTATTATGCGATTTTTGATGTTTTTTGTAATCACAAGAGATACAAGAAATAATTAACTGATTAATAAAATATATTAATTAATTAAAAAGATTCATGTATAGCAAAAACTAAAGCAGGTTCCATAAAGTGATTGCCATGAGATTTAACTCCAATTTATTTCTACCAGAGTACTTAATCCTCTGCGCACGAGATGCGACTTTAAGTCGCCACGGTGTTTAGCGCGGCAAGACGAGTGTGAGGTAATAATTTCGTAAAGATATAGTTTAAACATACAAATACAGATAAACAATGGAAATGTTTTTATGAAATAATTAATATGTGAGATTAATTTATTGTATCGCGTAAGTTCCACAACACATTCACAAAAATTACCTCGGCTTGCTAGCTGATTCCGCTGAAAAAGTAATTGTCCTTAAAGGATTAAAGTAATCCCTTTCCATGAATAATAACAAAAACGTATAGTTGAGGATGTTAAAAACATTAGTGGCAATTATCTTGTAGAAAAGGAAAAATGTTTAAGAGAGAATATGGAGTCGCGCATGAGATAATATATAATGACGCATAATGACCATGGCTAACTTAGTGTTAAATCTAAAATCGATCGATGTCAGTATAAGATTTACGAGTGCGACTAAAAGACAATTATTTCTCAGAAAACTTATTGTTTGTTAGAGACAATATGTTACATTCTCTAATGTAAATTAAAAAAAGGCTAAATATGTGGTGGCTCAAATTAAGGGGCGAGTATTAATTGTCTTTTATGTGAGAATACTTCTGATTGCCAAATTTGCCACACTGGTTACCATAAACACATTATTATATCTTTTTGTTGCCAAACTATTTCAGTGTCTTCCTGTTTTTTTACTGAAATTATGACATCACTGGAACACAATTATGTAATTTATAAGGTTGTCTGGAAGAGACTGCTTTCAGCAGTAAGACCGCCTTTTGCACTGTTGCCGTATTCTTTTACTTCGCTGCATTTGGTACACTTACTTTCTTTTAATTTGTTTAATATGTGTTTTTTTTTTCTTTTTGTTTAATTCTATTCTATTCAAATTATGTAAATAACAAGAATAGATTTTGTACGACATTTCCACAAGAACTTGACATATGTGGGGAATAGTTTAAATTAATAATAGATGTATATAGATTTAGCAAACGTTAAGTTTTCATAAATATTAAAAAAAATACACTATTACTTTTCGGTATTGCTTGATCTTGATTTTTTTTCGTAAATATCCACTTAAAAAACATGTCTGCTCTTGGTTTGTCTTATTTAATTATATTTGTAATCTGTTGTCCTTGGATATCGCTTTAATTTTAAGAACGCGTGATTAAACCGGACGTAATTATTAATGAAATTATTTGTCTTATCACCAATTTAAGGTTGAAGTTAGGATCTGATTATATTCTTGGAAGTGAAAAGTATTGGGTGTAGATAAATATTTGAAAATAAAAATATTGAGCAATAATGCATCTAATTCATTTAAAGTTCCATAAAACCTTTAGTTTTACATTTATTTTTTAAATATTAAGAAATAGAGGTAGATTTTATACCAAATACTCAACTGATATTTATCTAATTTTCATGTACTCATATTTCATCTATTATTTTTTAGTTTATATTAACTATTCAATAAACTGTGCATCCATATTCCACAGGATGTTAAATAGTAGTAAAAAAAAATAGGAACAAGTATTAGAATGTAATTTAACTCCAAGTAAAATTGAAGGTCAGATAGTCCAATAAAAACTCAATGCAAATCATCTATTCATATTCTTAAGTTTAATAAAATTAAACATTAAATTCATCACCACTTATTACTAATTACTAACAAGAATGTAAATTGATTCTGTAATTAATAATAATTTGTGATTTGAATTAATCACTAATAATAACATTTAGCAACTTAGTAAGGCCAGTAGTCACATGCACTAAATAACAATGAACATTATTATTCTATGCATCTTTTTCCTTATAATTATAATACATAATTCTTGCAATATAACTTTCAGAAAATTCCCATGCTTATATGAAAATTTATTGAAATTATGTGTCAGATTTTGTACAAAACATTGCAACAAATGATATTTTGATTTGGTACTGATACACCCATGCATAGTAATGAGATGCCAGTTACTGTTTTTACAGTCTAACATTGCACTTAACCAGTTTGCCTTGACATCTGAGATGGTATCTCTCGTCACATAAGTTATTTCACTTATTACAGGACAAATCAAACTAGAACACTGCCCTGTCCGAACTCAGTAGCAGAAATAGATATTCATGATGTTACATAGGTAATAATGTATGTTTTTAATCATTTATTAAATATAAATATATAATTAGTTTTATGGCTTTTTCTACACTAATCAAAGCTCACTATTGCTTTTCATATTCATTAAAATATGTTAGTTTGAAATATGTTCTTACTTTACAAAATATCCTTTACGAAATAGTAGAGCATCCCTTCCTGAGCACACTTGACGGCTAAGTTTAAGTCCATGTAAAACACAAGAGTCAACTACCGATACAAAACTGCGATATCCATTGCCAGGTGACTTTGTATCAAAATCATACAAAGGTGCAACCTGAAAATAATGTGATTAATAAATCATTGAGAAAAAACAGCATTAGAATGTAAATGTATAGAGATGCAATAAAAGATGTTGCAATTTATATTTTAGGAAATATAAATTATACACAGGATATTACTCCCATGAAAATTTAGCAAAGAATTAATTAACATACTATATAAACATTATTAACATGTTTAATAAATGATGTCTAATGTAAGAATATATAATATTCCTCATACTAATTATGACAAAAACTGAGTATAAATTATCTTTACTATGAATCAGAGACTTCATAAAGAGGTGATAAGTTCACACACATGTTTATCTTACACATGATTTACAACTATTTGTAAGCAGATGTCTGGCAATAAAGTGTAATGATATTGTAATATTTAGTTATAGTTAACAATACTAATTGCAACAGTATATAGATTTACCAAAAGTTTTATTGTGTAATATACCTCTTATAAATAAAGCAATGGTTATAATCAAGACAAGTATTCTAATACCAGATAAAATATTGTTGCTTTATGTAAAATTGCAGATCAATTACCTTATTGAATCTGTATAATTCTATATGATAACATTTATTTCAATTTCCTAAATAATTTTATCATTGTTAATTTTTGCAATTATTGGGTTATTACTAAGAGTATTGACAGAGTAAATTTTTAATAATTTATTACCATATATACATTACATTAAACTCTCTTTTATTAAAATTATCATTGTTATAACTATTTACTACATTTCTTTATACTGTCAATAATAAATATTTTCAGTATAATTTTCATTAATTTTTATTGCTTCATATAATATTATCGTCACTTACCTTTCTCACATGATCTACAAGTGGCCAAACTGTATCAATATGATCAATTAGAGTCATAAAACCTTGATACAATCTTTGACCATTTTCACTATCATCTGGTTGGAAGTACGTAGCGTTGTTTTGGCAACAATCTTTTAAGGCCTCGTACATTGCGTACGTCGGCGGAGCACCTTCCTGTGTTTCTTCACAGCAAAGCGAGGCTTTCGCGGGTGAATCAGGGAAAGACATCATATTTTTCCAATTCCCTGTAGCAAGCTTCAACCCGCGTCTAAAGATTTTAATCCGCATCTTGGAAAAAAAAATATAACAATATTAGATCTTACAATCATTTTGCATGTAATATAGTTTCGCATTAAATGTATTTACAAAATATTCTTGAAGTAAGTATCATTGTATCACTCTTACAGTACTTATGCATAAGAAGACAGACTGGTCAAATTAAAACAGTTTTACAAAACAATTAAAAACTTGCTAATTATTGAGTACTTAGATATGTACAATATCACGATTTCATGGACTAATTCAAGTTAACTACGAGTTTCACGACTGTTCTGTTGTGAATACTCAAATAAATGTCAAGTGAATGAAAACGCATGGCAAATCATTCTGACAGTTTAATCTAAACCGTTGTTTTTGTTTTTTTTCTCTCCATTAATATGGTGTTAAACAATCAAAGATAAAAATGAAAAATATTTTTGTAATGTATTTTTTACCAATACGTAATAATAATATGAAAAAAGTTAAAGTAATAAAAAAAAAACAAAAGTTATAGTCTGCAAACTTTTTAATATAACACAAAACTTGCTAGATTAGAGTTAATAGTAGCTTAAAAATATAAATGCTTTGCGGAGATTGCAAACCACAATAATTCATTACGCAAAACGGAACGGTTTAAATATTGATTAGTGTATGGTTAACCTGTCTAATTTTGACACATTAGTCTTCAAATTTTAAATTATATGTTTTGATGCTTATTTTTATTACTGTCCAATTGTTTATAAATAATAATAATATTAGCAATGAGTATAAATGAAGTTATTAGCGATAACAATGTTGAATATTATAATAAAATTAATTACTCCGATTTCACACCGAATATATTAAACGAAATTCGTCAATACGATTATCCAAAATTGTTCATTAAGAAAACATTGTTAGAACTCTGTTGTTATTCGCTATCTCCGCCTGTCGAAGGTAGTAGAAATGATAAAGTACAGCCGTATTTGCGCGGTTGTAAATGGTCACCAGATGGTACATGCTGTCTTTCCGTGATTAATAACGATGGAGTACATGTTACTGAGCTCCCAAGAGACCTTTACACTGGTTCCGTTACCACTGATCGTACGATAGACGTTTTAGAATCTGTTATTCATGTTAAAGAGAGTGGACTTATATATGATTTTTGTTGGTATCCCTTTATGAATAGTACCTTTCCAGAAACATGTTGGTAAGTTAAGAATCTAAATTTTAAAAACTAATTTAACCTCTTCTCGCCTTTGACCGTATATGTGGACGTTGTGTTTTGCGTTTACAGTTAGTTTACATTAATATAAAGATGAAAATCTTTAACATGTTTTAATATTTCTTTACATTCCGTTTCTTAATTACCAGTGAAAATGTAATTAATAAGTTTTACTGGAATTTTAATATTTACTTAAATTATCTTTTTATTAATTAAAAATCGTCCCTGAAGAGGTTAACCTGTTTCTATTCACTACATAGATATTTGATTTGTCTGTCTCTGTGGTTTACTGATCCCCCACTTTAATAGGCCATCTGGGTATTGAAGTGTGAGTGATAATACAGTTTTTTTGAATTAGCATGGATACCTACAACCCGCATTGTGAATCTGCTGATGTATTTACATTGATGTGTTCTGGTACTCATTTTTATAAGAGCTGGATCTTCACTTAATGTCATGCATCATTGAGGTCAAGTGTCTCTATTACCAATAGAAAAAATAGCTTGTATTATTTATGAAGTCATTAACTATTTATGTTATATAAATAACCATTGATACTGGTATTGTTATTTTTCTTTCATTCTATACCATTTAAATACTTAGTCTATTTATATGTGTTGGCAAAATATATATTTTTTATAATACTATTGTTACATAAATAAATGTACTTGTTTAATACATTTAAAAAAATTTGCAGTTGGTTGACTACCAGGCAGAACGGTCCCATACAAATGTGGGATGCCTTTGATGGTGCATTAAGATGTTCCTATAGAGGATTTAATGCTGTCGATGAAATGGAACCAGCTATATCCATAACATTTAATATAGATGGAAGTAGAATCATTGCTGGATACAAAAAGTATCTTAGAACATTTGATGTACAGAGGTAGTTCAAGACTGTAGTGGTACATTAAAGCAATATCGGTTTTGCATTAAAAAATATGTCTAATTTGCTTAAAAAATTTTTATAGGCCAGGTAGAGATTTTGCTGAATATAAAACTAATTCTCCTGCATCATGCCTTGCAACAAGTAGCAATCTATTGGCTGTAGGTTCTTGGAATACAACAATTAGTCTATTTAATATAAATGAAATGGGAAGTTATAAAAGCATAGGAAAAATGCATGGTCATTCAGGTAATTATATAGATAGAATTTAAAAGGAAACACATATTATGATGTTTTGATTAGAAAAATCTAAGAATTGTAATATTTCAGGTGGAGTTACCCATATGAAGTTCACACCGGATGGATTTAAATTAGTCACAGGCGGTCGAAAAGATCATAGGCTGTTAATATGGGACATAAGGTACTACAGGAGGCCTCTTAATGTTCTAAGTAGAGTTGTGGACACAAACCAAAGGGTTTACTTTGATATTTCTCCTTGTGGTAAATATCTTGTCTCCGGTGGTACTGATGGCATGTTAAGGGTGTGGGATGTTAATAGGATTGATTGGTATTCAAGCTTAAATGTCACAAATATGGATAATGTCTCGTACACAGTAAGTGTATTAATTTAACACTGTTTTCTTAATTGATTGTAAAAAACAAGTTTATATTGAACTACAGCATCATATGATTTTAATTTTTGAACCAATTGATTTTTCTCTCAGGTGATATAGTGCATTTTTATAAATTTCTTTAATACAAAGGTCTATACATGTATTGTTAATAACAACTAATTAGAATATAATTTGGCTTCAACATGTGAAATTTATTGCTAATATAACATTTCTTTATGTAAATTAAATTTTTCATTAGGTTTGTAATAAAAAGATGGAAAAATGGTGAAATTTTGTAATATTTCATAAAAGAAATGAGTTGTTTCCTTGAGCGAAAACATTTTTTCTGTGAAGTTTCAAATGAACATGCTCCTGGCCAGAGAATTTTTAAGAGATTCTTGCTTTATGTACTTGTGAGGATGATATATGGAGACAATTTTTTAAACATTTACTCAGCTATTAACATTTTGACTTATTCTTGATGAGGGTTAAAGTTGTATGTAATTATTTTAAGATTAAAATAATTATTTAAAAAAATATGCATTATAAACTTTCAATAGATACTTCAATGTTCCATATATATACCCTATGTGATATGATATGTTTTAATTTTGAGTATAATCTCTCTATAAATAAAAACAATTGTAATTTATTTTTATGAAAATGCCATCTGTTGACAAAACTGTTAAATGATGTATCCAATTCATGGAATGAGTATATGAACTGTTGTATAATTTGATTACAGGAGGATGGTTCATTAGGAGGTGGCCTAGGAGAACCCCTTATTCTTTTAAAATAATGTTTAATTTCTTTATGAATATTAAAACATTGTTTCTATTTACAGTTTCCATTACATAAGGATTGCTGTAATAGTGTATCAGTACATCCGTACCGCCCTATCTTAGCAACAGGCTCTGGACAGTATCACTTTAAGGACCCAGCTTCATTGACGGGCGATGGAAATGAATCTTGGATGAACACTGATGAAGAGAACTGTGAAAGTCTCCAAATGGATACTAAAGACTGTATAAATAGTGCCAATATGAAATATTCAAGTGAAGCCGAAAACAGTTTAGTGTTTTGGTGGACTGGAGGAATGACTGAACCAACATGAATATATGTAGTATGTAAGGATAGATTAAATTTACTGGATCTATACTTTTTTTTATTTGATATATTCGACAGTTGAATACGTCTTAATGTGTTGATCATAGCAAGACTTAGATAAATAGAGTCTGAAATGTATATTTACAGAAAGTAGTTTGTAATTTTTGTGACTCAATCTAGATATTCTTCAGAAATTGTCATCATAAGCAGAAATTTAATATTAAATTTTTTTAATGAATGCGAAAGTGAGAAAGAGTATGTTGATATGAAAAAAATATAACTAATATATCAATTTTACACGCTTATGCGATTTCTATAAAGTAACGAACTCAACTGCTGAATTTTTATGACTAGAAAATATTACTTTTCCTCGAAATACACCTTTATTACGTTTTTAAAGAACGTACCGTGTAGGCCGCTATCTGCACTAGAAGTAAGCCATAAATTTGTCGAAATACCTCAGGAAATAGGACATCGGAGTTCCGATTTATTTGTTTCATTTTCTTCTAGCCTGGTCAACCCTGTTCGAAGGTTTGTAAAACATTTTACTAACACTATGAAAACAAGTCGCTATGAATAATGTTAGGAAGCATTTTGGCCAGTATCCTATTTAAATAACAAAATATTTCCTTTTTTATCGGCAATAGCCTAACACTTGACTTCCATTTCACCTGGTGTTAAGTAACAATAAGGCCGATGGTGTAACGTGCTTGCCAAGAATATTTCTGGCTCAGACATGCGACTGCCGGAACACAAATGTGTATGGCGGTACATAGACAATTAGAGTGGCTTAAAACGGTTTCGAAGAAATCGTGTCACTATTCAAATTTCTTTACTCATGTATCCCGAGAATTGAAGGCCGAACCTCCGCGTTACAAGGCGGTAAATTACTACGCTATCATCTGTTTTGCGCTACAAAACATTTTATTGTTATATTTATAAGTGATCATAATATAAAAATAAAATGTTACTAGGCAAATAACTGACGAAATTAACACACTGTAATTGCTACGAAAAAATAATATTACAAATGCCGTTATTTAGATAAAGTGATGGTCGTTTGTCATTCCTTGTGGGATATCGGTTTAGCAATGAAATGAAGAACAGGCGTGGGCCGAACGAACAGTAAAAGGTCTTATTAAATTTTTACGATTCAATTACAAGAAGAGAATCTGTGAGATCCAATTAAAAAGTTCACAGCGTGTATTTGATAGCTAACCGGTCAAGTATCATTTTATGGAATATAAAATTTTATAGACCACAAAAGTGAATCGAAAACCTCTAGGCTGAAGGACGATATTCTCTAAATTAATTTTGAAACAGATGCGACAAATATCATTTATAAGTCACGTTTTACTCCGAAGCATTTTCGCGATCTATTGATAGAGTTACCGGTACAAATTGGTTTTCGGTGTTCAGGATTACCATCAGTGTTTATTAAAAACTTGATTAAAACTTTGGAATTTAGTAATTTCCCATTAACTTTTTGATTTGTTTCACTAATACTGTAATACAAGCCAAACAATTTGTTTAAAAAAAATCACAAATATAAGAAATTATTCACATCAAGTTGATTACGTAAACATAGCTCACTAGAGAGTAGGCCTAGTTGTACATATAACATTCATAAACGATTTTGGCTCGGATTTTAATAAATTAATGTTATTTGTATAAAAATCAACTTTTTAAATAAAACACTTTGGTTAGTAAGTCAATAAAATGGATAAAAGCTTTTTGAAATTCAATAACCAGTGTAAAAATTACCGGAAAATTTCTCCTGTTTTATTCATCACGTAAGTGAAATCATCTGACGAAAAGTTTATAGTACATTTTATATAATGTTACGATATTGATATAATAAAAGTTCATGTTCTGTCATATGATATTATCTAATACTACATGTCTATCTTAATGGTCTTACTAATACTGTAATGTACTATAAAATTTTGTAATTAACAGTTAAAGTTAACCGTATAAGGCCAACGTTAGCGACCATTGTAAGCGTCATTACCTTCATATCAGACATTTGAACTGTGTGTTAATTACGCACTCTGTAGTTACCTAGCTATAACAGACGCTATTATGTGTTAAAAATATTTACATTTCATAAAACATACTTTATTTATAATTGCATTTGTATACATTAGAAGAAATACATGTTTAAAGTCAATGAAAATTTTCATGAGATAAAAAAATGATAATTTTTTATCTTTAAGCTGTGCAAAATATATCTAGAAATTATTAATTCAAAAGTATTTAATAATTTTAATTGTCTTTACTTATTACTGCTTCATTTCTACATCAATGCACTCCTGACATACATTTCGTTAATCTTATTTATATAGTTTTTTTCGTGCGGAACAAAAATTATTTATTTGAATTTCAGTAGTTTAGTAGTTTGTGGTATTACTTAAAATTTAATTCCTGACTTGAGAAGTCGTTGTTTTTCCAGACTAATAATTGCCTACACTAAAAATTGCCTGTGTAATAAATGCTAATAGTGTGTCTTTTATTCAAGTGTGTGCCCCAACCACGACACACGCGGATGAAGAGGTCGAAGCCATGTACTAAGATATATCACCGGCCATTCATCGCACCACCAAGAACCACTTCACACTTGTTGTTGGGGACTTCAATGCCAAAGTAGAAGTACAAGAAGGAGATGAAATGGTAAACGGACGGTATGGTTTGCGGTCAAGAAATTACAGGTGACAAATGCTGATCAACTTCTTTAACATGGAGGGCCGCTATTTAATGAACTCGTTCTTCAAAAAGAGGCCCCAACGAAGATGGACCTGGCAGAGCCCCGACATAGTGACTAAGAACGAAATTGACTTCATCATCACGGATAAAAAGCGTATATTTAAGGATGTCTCGGTGGTCAATAGGTTCAGGACCCGTAGCGACCTCAGACTAACACGAGCAATCTTAAATATCAATTACAAGCTGGAAAGGATTCGTATAATGCGGCTAACCTTGCGCCCAACTTGTCCCCAAATCATGCGTGTTTCGAATAAGTTTCAACTAGAACTTCAAAACCAATTAAATTTTCTGGAAACTACTGCAGACATGGACGTGACATCGGAGCGCAGCCCTAAATAAAAAGATTAGGCGGTTGATAAGACGAGATTATCGCAACTTTGATGCAAAATGCATCGAAGTTGCGATATAACGCAACAAAGGCTTAAAGGTCTTTACCCAACCTTTTGGAACATCTCGTCTGTCGAGGCTCCGGCGGGAGGATGGTCGCATCGTATCTTCGAGGCCAGAGATCTGAGCTGAAGTGGAGAGTTTTTATAGCAAACTATTCGCTGGTTATCCACTTTCACCCTTACCTACTGATCGTACGAGTGATAGCTGAGCTCCACTAACCCGACACTACACGGATAATATCCCCAACATCAGTCAAGGAGAGATTAGAATAGCTCTTGAATAATTGAAAAATGGTAGAGCTCCTGGTGAGGATGGTATTACAACAGAACTGCTGAAGCTGGAGGAACTCTAGTTCTGAAAGTACTCCATCACCTGTTTAATACCGTTCTACACAACTTAACCACATCATTGGTATGGACCAGAAATGTGGTTGTCCTGTTCTTTAAGAAAGTAGCCAAAACATTGCTTAAGAACTATAGACCGATTACATTCTAGATCCATATTTATAAGGTATTTTCAAGGGTTATCACGAATCGTCTCTCCAGTAGGCTTGATGACTACCAGCCACCGGAACAAGCTGGGTTTCGTAAAGGCTACAGTACTGTGGACCACATCTATACACTTCGGCAGATTATACAAAAAAAACACTGAGTATAATTTGTCGTTGTGTATGGCCTTTGTGGATTATGAAAAAGCCTTCGATTGTATCGAGACCTGGTCTGTTCTGGAATCTTTACAGCGATGCCAAGTAGACAACCGCTATATTCAGGTGCTAAAATGTCTGTATGACGCCGCGACGATGACATTTCGCATCCATGGCCAGCAATGTAAGTCGATCCTGCTGTAGAGACTGGAAAAAGCGAGGCATCAACATCAGTGGTGAATACATTTCACACCTTCGGTTTGCTGTTGATGTCATAATGGCTGAATTGCTGGAGGATTTCAACCGAATGCTCAACGATCTCAACGTTGCCTCTTGATGCGTGTGGCTGCGAATAAACTTAGAGAAGAAGAAAGTCATGACTAACAACCTAGTTATCCCTCGCCTGGTAAACATTGAGGATGCAGTAATTGAAGTGATTAAAGACTATGTCTACCTCGGACAGGTCTTACAACATGGCCGTGGTAAGTTCTATTAAGAGATTCATAGACGCATTCGATTGGGCTGGGCAGCATTTGGAAAACTCCGGCACATCCTCACCCCACAAATTCCTCAATTTCTGAAGACTAAAGTCTTTAACCAGTGTGTCTTCCCTGCGATCACCTACGGAGCGTAATCTTGGACTTTTACCGCTGGGTTAGTCCACCGACTTAAGGTCACTTAGTGTGCGATGGAAAGAGCTATGCTCGGTATTTCTCTAAAGGATAAGATCCGAATCGAAGAAATTCGACAGAGAACGAAAGTGGTCGATATAGCTCTTAAAGTCAGCGAGTTGAAGTGGCAGTGGGATCGGCCACATCTGCCGAGTCATCGATGGCAGATGGGGAGGAAAGTCTTGGAGTGGAGGCCGCGCATAGGACGAAGGAGTGTAGGGCGCCCTCCCACCAGATGGACTGTCGATTTAGTCAGAACGGCGGGAAGCGGCTGGATGAGGGAAAAAGAGAACCGCATATGGTGGAAGGCATTAGGTTAGGCCTATGTCTAGCAGTGGGCTGACACAGGCTGACAATGATGATGATGAATGATGTGTCTTTTGTTGCTTAATTTTATGTGTAGTGAAATTTCACGCTACGCTTTCGGTGAAAGAAAAGTTGTAAAGAAACCACCACCCTATTTTGGATCATGGCTTTGGCTTTCTCCTGGCGATAGAAGGCCCGAGTTTTAGCAGTGGTAACAGCGGTTTATACGTTAACACGTAACAGACGTATAGCTCCGCATTTGTAATTATTAAATACGCTTTTCCATACTCTTTATGTTTGAATTTATTAGTGAAATCTGTAGTACAAAGTAAAGGATAACATTTCTGTTTTGTGACTATTTTGTTTCTATAGCTTCAGCAAATACCGGGATGCCTTACCATTAATAAAATTTTTAATTAACAATTATGAGTATATGCGCGGAGGTATGTATTGTATAGACATGTTTGTTAGTGTTTTTAAGGTATACTGTAGTATAATTTATTAGCGGGGCACTAACGATCAAAAAGAAAGTTTTAACTTATATTCTCAGATGCTCAAATGCATCTCGAGATGTTTTCTACCAAAAAACGTTTGTAATATATATATACATACGTATTCCTTTGAAAAAGTGGTCGATAATATTTGTATATATCTATTGTTTCAATAACAAAGCGGAAATTAAAATTTGTAATGTTATTATATCTGCCGCGTTCTGATCATGAGTCCGTACTAATAATACATCTGAAGTTGATTCGGAAAACAAATGTCGCCTAGTCTCTTGACTAGGTGGCATTTGTTTTCTGATATGAGACGAGAGAGAGAGTCGTGGTTCGACTACCGCCGTGGACATAAGTTTCCTGGGAACTGTACAGCGATCCGTTGTCATTAATTATCGTTTTGTTATATTCAGATATATATATATATATATATATA
>DWQX01001262.1:0-29722 GCA_018245475.1 Pharmacophagus antenor | reverse complement strand
TGAACACAAGTCTTCGATAACTTCAGCTTAGCGGCAATTTCTCGTTCAGACTTGCCTTCGTCGTATAGAGTAACGATGGCGGAACGAGTTTCCCTGGAGATTTCACGGACTTTTCCCATTTTTGGAGATCTTCACTAGACAAAACAGTAGCTCAGACTGCATAGATTTAACCAGGACTAACTCCTTAAGTAGCCATTAAAATATTCCTAAATAATCCGTTCCGCCAGTTTTATAATAAAATAATAATTTAAACTTAAATAATTCTGAAATCGTAAAATGTGCGACAGCTCTACTTAATGCCAGTGATCAAATGACAGTCTTTTAGCCGCATCGGAGAGTAATGACTAGTGTTATATTAGTGACTGTAAATAATTCCTTAAAACGTACAAAACGTAGAGATTTTGCAAATTTTTAATTTTATTGATATCGATATATTTCACAGAACCTAAGTATAATTAACAAAGAGTATTATAGAAGTTGATGGGCTTACAATTTGGAAATATTTTTTTTTACGTATGAGTAGAATAATAAGAAGGATTGTTTTTGCATCTGTCAGTTTCTATTGAAATTATTATTTAGTTTGTTTCATCGATTCATTTTGTCCTAAAAAAGTATAGCTACATACCATGTATGAAGATATCACAATTTATTATTGAAATAAAGATTTTTTTTCACGTTCTGTTTCTCATCGGTCTTTATATGGCCCAATTTTGGGAAAAGCATTATTTGTAATTTAATTTATGTTCCATTGTCAACAGAATTATCCACGAGAGTGGATTTACAAATGAGGATTTCAAACAGTACCGGCCCGTGGTCTACAGCAACACGATCCAATCGCTCGTCGCCATCTTGCGTGCAATGCCTAACCTGGGCATCACCTACGCAAATAAGGACCGTGAGGTAAACTTTATTTATGTTATTCTCAGATTTACAGTCCATAACATATAAGTACATAAAAAATCTTAGAAATTGTTTTTAGAAAAGTAGTTTTCCATCAGTGTTTCAATTTTCCTAAAATTTTTAAACATTTATTATTTAATTTTTAAATAATTGTATTTTAAATAAAAATGATTACCGTGTTATAAACATCGTTAATGCATCTAATTTAGGTATTATAAATGCGCGCTTCTTTCCTTTATTTCTATGAGTACTTAAAATTGGTTTGTCGAAAAAGATTGTTAATTACAATATTTCTTTCATTTTATTAATAGATACGGGTATTAGAAGAGTTAACATGTCCTTTCATGTACTTTCAGCATTGAAACAAAATATACAATAGAATAAATTACCTATATAATAGCAAATATATTTGTAAAACTATGGAGTACACAATTACTTGCATGCTACATGTGAAGCCTTGAATGCGTTAAGTTTTTGGCTGTTTATGTGATTAATAAAGATATTATTAACATTAGGTCTCTCTAAAAGTAAAAACATAGATTTGATACAATAAATAAATCAACTTTCTAGTTTTGAAATATCTAAGTGTAACTACTAAATATACTTGTCTCTGTTTTTAGAGAAGTCTCGTAGATTTAGAACTGTCGTACTATTTTATATATAAAAATGTATTCAATTAATATATTATATAATATCTGTATATTTTATTACGATTTATATAAATAAGTAAAAATTATGTTCTAGAAATAATATTAAAATATATTTTTCTAAAAATCATTTTACAAATTAAACGTGCCTCTTATATAGTCCGAAAAATACGGTAGTTAAAATGCAGGACTAATTACTTAAAATTGAGTATCAAAACGATTTTGTGTATTTGAGTTGCGTTAACCATAAACAGATTTCGAGCCAGCAGTGTTCTATAAATAATGATTTTGGTCGACATTAGAAAATAAATTCTAACAACACACTACTATGGACACTTCTACTTAAGTGAAAGTCTTCCGGCTTCATACAACCCACGTTACTCATTATACTTTTATGAGTCGGCCTATCGGTTATGTTCTCCACTATATGTTACGATCTTTATTTTTTAAATAAAAACATTGAACCACTTAATATTTTTTAAAGAAATTTCAGTTTGTGTAGTTATAGATCATCATACTACATTTTTACTTTAACATTATGCTTCAATCAGTTTTAAGTTTGGTGCATTCTAAATATAATTTTATTATACTGTGATATTTTTATTATTCGTATTAATATTTTTACCATTATCGGTATAAAATAGAAATTAAGGATTTTAGTTTTATTTTTTTTGTGTTAAAAATTTTTGGAGCTCTTACAGCATTAAACATGGGAATAGAGGTACTTAACACTGTATGGAAAGTTACAATGAAAAAAGCCAAAGATTACGAAAGAAATTGACATAAGGGAGTAAATAGTATAAAAAAAGGTACAAGAAAAACAAAACTAACAAAATGTAGACTAAAATTCTATAGTACGAATTGCAGTTAAATATATTATCGATTTGCATATAAAATAAAATGAATATGCTAAAGTTTTAAATATCCATAAATTTTAACGATACGTTTATAAATGCAAGTTCCTTTTCACGGTTATAATTCTAAATGTTAATACATAATTAGTGAACAATATTAATATATTATACAAATAAAATAAGAGTCAAATAAAAATGGATTCCTTTATTGTACTTAACGTTTTGAACGTTGTAACCACTTTAATGATTATAACCACACGTCTTTATTTAATAGTACTGCTTTTATTAGCATTTCATCAAATAAATAGTTTTAATCGTAAATACTTGTATGTTTAACTTAAACCTTTTTCTTCTTTTTATATAAGTATTTTCTAACATGATATTGATAAAGGAAGTAATTTTGTTCCAAAACTTGTTTATTTATCGCGATACGATTTTGCAGAATATTATATAACATTTTTGTAGGCCCGGCAGTTTAAGTGTCGAATCTATCTTCATCGTCATTCTGTTCTTATAACTTTTAGCTAAATTGCTTGAAAAATCGAAGGTAATGTCTGTGATTTTAAAATAATGACATATTTCATGGATTTAGTAATTCAGAGAATACTTTAACAATGTTATTTGCAGGCATTTCGCGATGTTACTGCGTACGGTATTACCGCAAAATGTCTGCTGTGCGGCGATCGATATTGAGTATTACTTATTCATGAAAGTGTCTCTATGCATATTTAGTACTCGGTTGCTGCTCTGTTGCTTATTGCACTATTAGCTCTGTTCTTATTGTTCATTTGGTTTTTCAGATAGCCTTTTAATTATTTTTACTTAAAATATAATTAAATTATGCTAGTCTTCTTTGAATTTGAATCGAAAAATTAAGTTTTATATTATTGATTTATGTTTTTATATCTATAATCCGGCTGCGATTTCAAAACTGATAATTATGATTTTGTAACTTTATTTTTATGTTGATATATAAATAGAAGACAGTCGTCAGTAACCTTGCAAAAAGTATAATTGACATTAAGTATTCACAAAGGATATGATTTCTACGTAAGTATAAAAATAAAGGCGAAGTCTTTTAAATCTTCATTGTTAACTCGTTTGATCGTACATGTTAAAACTATTTGAAATTATACTCGATACTTATAGTATGTTTGGCATTCCTCCAGGCACTTTTGGTATTAAGGATTTTTTCCTTTTTTTACGTTTTTTGTTTTATTAGCTTAATATTCATTCGCGCCTACAGCTTGTAGTACGCAATAACATTTAGTTTGTCACGAGTTTTGCAGGTGTTGTTATAATTTACCAAATATTCCATAACCAAACACGATTAACTGTCTTTTACTGTTCAACTATATTCGGAACGGTACGTGAACTCACGTATCTAGACATCATCGTTATGAGTATCAGTAGTAACCGACAGGAATTAATCTTACGCTACTTTTGATAGCAGTTTAGCTTGTACATGATCATTGATTTTTTTTTGTCACAAAGATTTTGAACATGACCATTCATTGTCGTTATATTATGTAAAACATATAAACAAATTTTTTGTAATAAGGGGAACATTTACAAATTACAAACGGGTCGCGCTTATTATGGTACCCATTCTAGTAATGAAATTTATAATATATCTTAGTCTTACAAAATAATTGACATTTTACAATGTCATCTATTTAACATTCTTATTTAATTTAGTAAATTTATTTAATTAAATTTAAGTGGGTATGGTTCGATGTCATTAAAACTTCTTATAAATATAATATAATTGAGCATTCTAAAAATTATTTATTTATACGTAACGGACTTCATAGTTAAGGCATTATCCACCAGTAGGTTTCAGTTTTAACTTTTTAGGTTAATTTGCATGAAATTTTATATTGTGTTCTACGAATCTCAAATTTTATGTCGTTTCGCCATTAGCTCGTTTCTTATACATCCTTAGCTCTTTTTTTATATGATCAACTTTATTTTAGCTGTTAAATCTAATGGTTCAGAATTAACAATTGCAAATAATCATTGTCTCAGAGCGACGGCAAGATGGTGTTCGACGTGATCCAGCGGATGGAGGACACGGAGCCGTTCAGCGAGGAATTACTTGCCGCGATGAAGAGGCTGTGGGCGGACGCCGGCGTGCAAGAGTGCTTCGGCCGCTCCAACGAGTATCAGCTCAACGACTCCGCCAAATAGTAAGTAATTACTTTATTTCTCGTCTTAAACCCATTGACTGTCACGCAAATTTAACAGGCCTTGCTTTTGTGGCCACGGTTTTATTTTAATAATACGAGGGGAGATCAAAAAGTAATGATAATGAGTATAATAAAACAATTATTCTAGTTGAAATTTAATTTATTTCTCTACACAGTCTCCTAACAAGGCGATACATATAGTCCAACGTTTCTCTAAACCTAAAATATCCTTTAAAAAAATCTTTATCTTGGCTATCCCAAAATGCCTTTACAGTAGCCATCACCTCGCTACCATCCTCAAATTTCTTGCCCCTGAGGTGTTACTTGAGCCGAGGAAACAAATAAAACTCGCTAGGGGCTAAATGTGGAGAATAGAGCGGGTGTTCGACCAGTTCGAAGCCTGCTTTTCGAATGGCAGCCATCGCAACTTCGGCTTTGTGTGCAGGAGTGTTGTCCTGATGAAACAGGACATTTGCTCGGAGGTTGCCCCGTCTTTTTTCCTTTATGGCTTCTCGCAGTCGTCTTATTTGCTCAGCGTAGTAGGAACCCGTTATAGTAGTAGGTCCCTTTTCCAGGTAATCAACCATTATGATTCCCTCAACATCCCAGAAAACGGACGCCATAACCTTGCCCGCTGAGCTCGAGACTTTGAACTTCTTTGGCGTCGGTGAGGAAAGTCATCGATTGTTGTTTGGTCTCTGGATCAAAATGATGGATTCATGTTTCGTCCATGGTCACAAATCGAGACAAAAAATTTTCTTAATCGGTTTGGAACTTCGCAAGATTGGCTCTTGAAATGTCAACTCGCTTTTACTTTTGTTCGTCCGTTAAAGTTCTCGGTACCCCAACTCTCGGTCCCAACGCGCGCAGACCTTTTTCATGTTTATTTTACTGATCAAAATACTTTGGATGCTGCCATACGAGATCTCTGTGACCTCAGCTAAATGTTTGACGGTTACTTTTCGGTCTGTTAATACGATATCTTCGATTTTTTTCACGTTTTCCTCAGTGAGGGACGAGGTTGGGCGTCCTTTGCGATTTTCATCTCCTGTGGATGTTCTATTCAGCTTAAACTCTTTACAGCACCGTAGAATATGGAGGAGCAGAGTCTCCCAGTGTCTCCACTAAATCAGCGTGTATCTCTTTGGTAGACATTTTTTTCAAACAGGTACTTACTGACGCATCTCATTTCGTGTTTCTCCATTTTCGTGTTGTCGCTCCGACTGCTGGTATTGAAATGAATGTGGCTCCTTCAAATAACGTCCTATTTATTCAATTTTATAGCCGGGAAGTAGTGAAGGACCGAAGAAGCGAAAATATTTTTTTTGGATTTTTATCTTTATTAGAAATACCCGTTTTTAATTACTTTTTGATCTCCCCTCGTATGTTATGAATTAATCGTTTAAGTTACAGTTTTAACCCATAGCACCCCTTAGGCGCCGCTATTGCGTCATATGCTTTCATTGCAGTTAGAAATACTAGAATCGTTTGCGTTCTATGAATTTAATTAAAAACTCAAAAGGGATCTCTTTTAGAAAATAAGTTAAATTTTTCAGATACTATAACGCAAAAATATCATACAGCAGTAGCTCTGTGTTTTTTATCCGGGAGTGAAGTAGCACTCCCAGGTAAAAAAAAAAACGGAGTGCAAAGGGTTTAATAATTTTAATAAGGTTTAATAATAATTTTAACACTTTCGTTACGCACGGATTTTACATCGTGGCAATTCTGCTCAACGTAGCACTGCAACGCGCTGTGTTACTTTTGCTGAACACACTTAACTATGTAACATTATTTTTGGACTATATGTTACCGTTCTTACGTGAATGTATGTTCCGAACGAGACACCTATGAAATGCAGATAGTTGCCCTTAGCATCTCAGTGGCATCTTATGCGGGGCGACTATAGTTGGCCGTAGTACCTAAGTTCTATTTAGTGCAGGGCGACTAGTCGCCCAAAGTAGCGTAAGGGCTTGCTATAAAATATCTTTTATTTGGCAGTCAATGGTTTGAATTGAATCTAACTCTAATAATAATTGCAGCTCCATACATACTATACATATAATGTAATTATTGTACCGATTAGTTAGGTATGGAATGGTTGATAATCTTAACCTTTTGCACTCCTCACAAAATTTCATATAACCCACTAGCAACTCGGTGGCATTTTTTATAAACAGTAAAAATTAAAAGAATTATTATTTTTTTAAATTATAAATGCGTGAATATATTAGAGTATTTTTATATATTTTATAGATACATATTTATATTTCTGTTGTTACAGTAAAAAAAAGTTTAATTTTTGTGCTTAAATTCTTTCATAGTATGGTATCTATAAAAACAATCTCCCACATGCATCCCTGGTTTAATTGTACAGGTATCGCAATAATAAGGAGTAACATGTCTTTCACCTTTAAATCAACAAAATTATCACTAAAAAGTTAAAAATCTAATTCACTCTCACTACCTTCAAAATCGTCAAAATTCATTTTTATTATTACGGGAAACCAATATTTTTAATAATAGTTTTATACACAAAGTAAACTACATCATTTATTGCAGAAAACTATTTAAAAAGAATGTGCGGGTAATCCCCTAATTTGTATAAATTGCCCTTGATTGAATATGGGGTGAATCCCCAAAAAATGTTTATTTGTTATTCATGTCATTGTATAGGTGTCAGTGGATTTGTGGATAGATTTAGTATGTCACCGTATAGGTGTCAGTAGAGTGCAAAAGGTTAATATAGACTTACCATCGAACATAGCAGTTTTTTTTTCTAAGAAATTATGAGACAAAACTTTCACTGCTTCTTTTTAAATATTTTATGTCTTAGTTTCGAGGTTATTATAGAACTCTAATGAAAAATTTCTATATTGAATAAATCGTCAATGTTGCTCACACTAGTTGAATTGAAAATGTGTAGCTCTTATAATCACAAATGATTTATTTTCTAGTAAGCTAATTCACCAGTTTGTAATAACAAACTTATAAGAAAAATCAGAATTTCGTAAAATATCTTTTGTATTCAGAAATATGAAGAATTCTAATTTGAATCTGCGTCACAACATATATACAAAAACCATAAGTGAAATTAATATAACTCATGAATTTTATACATTTAACTACATAAAATCCATTTTTTTCTTTCTCATTGACATACAACAAAGTGTTGTAGATTATGTATATAATTTTTAAATAGTTATAAACAATAAATGAACGATGAAAATAATTACAATGAACTGTATTCTAACATTCATGTTATTAAAAGTATGACAATATTGTTATCAGCTTTTTAAAGTAATTAATTTCAATGATAAATTAATTATGACTTTATCTAATAAGGGTACATCTAGTATTACCTGTCATTTACGTTTATAATAATTATAGCGGCAATCAAACAATTTTCATTGATATGGCGTATCTTGCAAGATATACATACATAACAACAAGATACACATATATAAGACATTCCAGAATAAGTCATATTAATGTTTTCTTATTCTAGTGGGATTATAGAATAATTTGTTGTATATCTGCAAAAGAATGCTGAAGTTAAATAAATGTTACATAGTGTAAAGAATTTTATACCCTATATAACACTACATTAAATAACTTCAATCCTATTTCAGTCTTCGTATTTTGAGATATACATTATTTCTAAAATTTATTTAGTATTTCATTTTAAAACTAGCCAATGCATTTCGGAGATTACTGTTTTCTAAGTATTATGAATATAGCCATGTATCTTTACATAGATAAAGTTAATACTTGCGTTTTTAAAATGTCGGTAGACACATTGTGTCGCAGTCGCTTGCGCCAATTAGTTTTACACTAAAAAATTACAGAACTAGAAAATTTCGTGCACATTAATGATTCATAACCGCGGGTTGTTAGTGTTGTTGCCGCGGCTTCAATGTAAACTGCAGGGGCTCGTTTGGTATGTATGTCGGCATTACGCTGTACGTCAACTCGCTATAACGCCACGCCACTTCGTATTTATGGAACATCTGAAACGAGTTTTTATATATATATTTTTTAATTACACTCTTGCACAGTTGCAAAAGTTGTTAGTTTTAAGTACTACTGCTCGCATTGCCTTTGCAAATAACCTTTTAAAAATAGATTACATTTTGTATACTAGCTTTATAATTGAGAAGTTTCCTTTTTACTCATTTTTTAATCGTATATACGAATAAAATTGTAATAAAATACGATTTTTTATTTAATTTAGAATATATGCAAAATTTATTTAAGCAATTCACTTTTCAAACAAAGGATTATTTTTTTACGTAACATAAAATGGTTTATTGATTTGACGCGTGGTAGAAACATTACCTTGGCTAACAACAGCTGTAGTTCCGATTCTGCAAACCTTTTCCCGATACACATTCGTCTGCCAAAGCCGAATGGTAACGACGCAAACGGGTGTATGCCGAGCTCCTTTTGTTTTTGCCATATTGATCTTGCTCTTGTCTGATGACAATCGCCAACACAATTGCCACAATAGATCTCATTTAAGTTCTGACTCTTCAATCGACCTCTTTGAATGAAATCTTCTCTGAGCCATCTCTCGGGAACGTACTCTTGGGGCGAGGGAAAATATTTCTCGATGTTTGATAATATGTAGTGCGGGAATACAACGTGCGACTGGAATAAGTATAATTAAATGTTAATTACTTTTCTTTGCTTTTGCAGAATATTATATTACCACTACAACAGGTAATACAATTCTCTTCTTTATTTTATAAACGAATCGTTTTCAATAATTATCTCCCATATTATTTATTTAACATCTTGTGTTATATCTGAAAATACTTTTAAATTATTTAAATCTTGATATAACTTATAAATTAGCATTTTTTTCTTTACACGCCTCGTTGATGTAACCAAACACTGTGTGTAACCAACTACCTTCTACTTCAAATATGGATATATCAGAATTTAGTAAAAGCTATTATTACATGGACAATATATAAATAGGTGAAATATATTGAAAATATAACAAAGATTGTGTATGTTTTTAATAGTAGAGAGACGACAGAGCAAGAAATATATTTCCCGTACACACATCTACAGAAGAAACAGCAGAAAATATCATAAACATCTATATCTAGTTTTTGTACATTTCTCTTATATTTTCGAGCTACTGCTACTTACCCCTTTGGGAACTTCAAATCCGGAAATAATTGCATCAGTTTGGATGCATCTACCATTTCCCAAGATAACGGGCTTTATTCTGTAATAATTGTAATTATTATATCTAATACCGTGGGGATCCCGAAATCAATTTCACTTGTTACTGTCGACACTGACATTCAAAAGTATTATCATGTTTTAGACTTTGATCCTTGCATAATATGGCTATAATACTAATGCATTTTAAATCTTTTGTCACTCCGTTAAACTTCAGAGTGAACTAAGCATGACGAAACAAGTGTATTTCTGCGTAAGCGTATATAATATGCAGTATCAAGTTTTCAACACCACATTAACCACAATGCAACCAGGCTAGACAGATGACTAACGTTGACCGATATAAAAAAAAAAAAACTACCGATCTCTGCGCACCAAGTTGATTTTATTGTAATTTGACAACTTTCTGTATTATCTGTGCTCAACATTTCTTTTAATTAGATCTGAGATCACTATCGAACGAGTCATCATTCAAACAAAATAAAAGCCGCTTCAACTATTTGGGATTAAGGAGCTACGGCCAGAAACATATCCACACATATAATTTGTAACATTTCTGTTTTTGATTTTAGGTTGTGGTCATCGAAACTTTATACTTACATGTCTACTCAAGTGAACAATAATAGTTTTAATTCTCTCGCAAAATTTATGTAAATGTTATGACTTTTGCCCATAGTCCATTGTTAGACTGATCTTATGATATTAAATATTTCCCGATGAGTTTATTCTATTCATTATCTAAGTAAATATTCAAGGTGAATAAAATTATAGATCTTCTACAATGAAGGTTGATTAATTTTTATTATAGTAATATAAGGATTTTTTAAAAATTTTAGATTTTTTTGTACAAAAAGTTACTATGGCGAGAAATTTTGTTTCGGTTGAATTTTGTGACTCATTTTCTGTAAGTATAAGAATACTTCTTGTAACATCTTGTAGTTTTTTGCAAATACTTTCTATATTATAACATTAGTATTTGCCCACGACTTAAATAGACATACTGGTCTAGAGATCTTTTCTGGATGTTATACAGTTGCTAGGTTGAGCAGTTTATCTACAATGCATTAAACTTATTGTGATTTTTCATAAGATGTATATTATTCAAGTAATAAATAAAAATAGGTAATTCTTAAACATACCTCATTGCTTCTTTTATACAAGCGCGTAAATAAGGCAGCTGATCCAGATCTTTACCAGTCAGTACTCTATCGGTGACAAGTTTAGTGTCCAGTTCGACATGTAACCTACTTTGTACCCTCTCGTTTGTAGCTAACAAATACATAGTGCTGGCGGCTGCCGCCGCTGTGGTGTCCACGCCGACCAACAACAAATCCAAAGCTAGTATAGAGGCTACTTTTCTTCCCGAACTTTCAGCGATGTGGGCGCAAATTCCTTCATCAGTCAGTCTTCTTAAACAGAGCGATCTGAACGAGTCCAATGCGTGAACATATGTCTTGTACGCTGTCGTTGGATACAAACGCCACAGCGGTGCGGATAGTTCGAGTTCTGGGACGCTGTGGAAGAAGCCGTGAATGCTACGGATGATTTTGTTTGCCTCGCTGTCCTCACCTTCCAAGCATCTCAATCTTGTGCCCAGTGCCCAAGCGGCGACTGCTACAGAAATATAAAATATTTACTTTATTGGAGTTTTTTAAGTCGTATAGTTTAATTATTGTGTCAGATTATATGCATCGCGTAATGAGTATTTCTTAAGCGACATGTTAGAAAAGTCTGTAAGAATATGAATATAATAACCCAGAATATTTATAAATAAATGTTACCGATTCCAGACTCTTTACTGCGCGAATATCTCAAAATTTCGTTATTGCTATTTTGTAAATTAATAATGTCATAATTTAATGTTTTCGCCATATATTACTTACTCTCATACCAAAAGTTTAAAGTTACTTACATTCGAGTGCCCACTTATACAGTTCTGTAAGAAAGTTTTTTGGTAGTTCGCGGTTATCGTCAAGAATGGTTTCCAACCTGAAAAAAATTACAATATTTTTTCCAGGTACTTTATATTAAACAATTTTTAATATCGTTGTATAAAAACCGTATCTAATAAAATGCCATGAACAAACTAACTATTTAGGACACGAAATGGAAAATGATTATAAATATTTTAATGCTTGTTATAAAAAAATGAGATTTTAATATTCTTGGGTATGTGACTTTAAGAATATATTAGATTCTTTAATAATGCTACAGAGTAAAATTTACTGTTTATATTCTAAATGCAACAATCGGCAATAACATTTGGATAATTTAATAGGACGCCTTATTTTGACGAAACAGCGATAGATGAACGGTTCTGTATTATTTGCTTATATGTCCAAATATTTTTTTCATCGTTCATTTACATTGCGTTATATTGTTTTTAATAGAAATTTACCAATCCGTTAGTGGATCAAATTAACATGGCGTCAAAAAGGAAACCATGTAAAAATATTCATAAACCTAGTGTTAAATATTGAGCGTAGTTAAGTAGTCAATTGCGGCGGTGCGCATCCATTGAACGGGGCCCGTTGTTTCCTGCCGTGAGTCAGAGCGCATCAAACAAACGCACAGACTGTCGGCAACGGGATATGCTCGTTAAGCCGAGATTCTGCAGTCTGCTTGTTGAACCCAACCAACTGGGGGGTTACGATGTCTCTCGCGATCGAACGATGCTACGAGATAAAGTGAAGCGGATAATGATATAAACTTTTTGCGTTCTCCTTATTTCCGAAATTACTAACCAGAAATATTTTTCATTTAAAACGTTCACTCTGGCGCCGAATTTTGTTTTTCGCTCTGTGGGGCGACAAACATATTCAACGAAAGGTTTAATAATTGTATTACGCTTGCCAGCTATTTTAACGATTTGAGTGCTAGGCAATTTTTGCAAGAATGCACGAAAATTGCGGTACATATTTTGATTTCTTTAAAGAAAAAATATAGTTATCAAATAAAACACTCTCATTTACGAGTAAACAAATTTCCATCAATTTTAATAAATCTTTTTGTATTATAAAGAATAAATTGTAATTGTGATTATAGACAAAAAAAAAAATAAACGAAATAATTTTCTTTTCAAATCAATTTTTTTAAAAACAACTTAAAGTTTATTGATTCTTATTATCAGCGCGTAAAGGATCATTTTGATCAGCTGAATATCATTGACTCTTACATGAAAAATGTATGTATAACAACTATGTTTTGCCGCGAAAATAACGTGAAAGCCTTTCTTATAGCGAGCGCAAATAAGGCGGGATCGCTTGATCCCACTCCTATTGCTACACACCACATATTCTCGAAAGTTACGTCCCGGTAATTCGTCAAGCGCAATTTTTTTGTATGCTAAAGATGGTGGTATAGACACGCTATTTTAATTATTCATCCACTCCTTTTCGATATCTTAAGATTATGTTCACTCCCACGGAGCACTAAAAGCACATTGAAATTGCGTCGCGGTTTTCGAGACAAACGGTTAGAGTATTTATAGTTAAATATAATCAAGGTAGTGAGTATATCGTCAGTATATTTACCACCTGATGAGAGATTAATGTGACCCACCGGGTGGTCTCGCCGGCGTCAACGTGTTAAATAACTTTATATCAAGTCTATTTTTGTTTTTTATTATTCAACCATCGGGTACCAATCATCTCAAACCTGTGAAGCTATTATCTACATGGTGGATACTGTCTATTTTTCAAAGTTCTACGCAACTTTCGGTTATATTTTTCATTTATCATTTCTAATAATCCTTAATTCAAATAACTATTTCTAGTTAATGTAAACTTCCCCATCCGGTACGAGATATCTTGTAGTTCGCAGTCGATGGGTAAAGAACGCTGTATTTTTCTATCGTCAAATATTCGATTTTGTTAATTTACTTTCAAGTCGCATATGTTAATGACCCCCTAAATCTAATTTAAGAATAAAATACATGTGTCTGAACAGAAATTTAATCACTGTTTTATTTTTAAAGCATTTATGTTTTAGCCGTATTTTTAATTATAATTATATAAGTTAGAAATACTAATTAATGATAACACCATTTAAATATGAATTGAAAAGCGTGAATATGATACAGAGACCTCCTTACTAGGTAAAATTAATTGGGTTTTTATTTTAATGATTAGAAAATGTAGGAAGTAGTAATTTCCATTTTACTTGTCAGACGTGTCTAATGGCTATTGTTTACAGTCCCGTTACATGTTATCGTTTATCCGTTATACAACACCAACTTCATATCGCATTCCTCACCTCAGTTCACCGGCGCGAGGTGTGGTATTATCATAATTTTACAATATTCCATATAGTTTAATAATGTTATAACTTTCTTGTGAACTGAGTTGCACGTATCAGAATTGTATGAAACAAAATTATTGCGGTTGTTTTTTAATAATTTACAATGTGGCCGTAGATGGTGAACGTGGTTGCCGAGAATACTTTAGTTGTGATTTATATGACTCTCGGAATACAGTAATAGGGCTAATTGACAACTTACCTATTAACAAAATCTTCAGCTACATAGTGTAAAGTTGGTACCGCTGCTCTAGCCGCTTCAGGGGCCGCCAGTGCTTTTGACACTTTCAATCGAAATTTCAACCAAGGCAGACCGTGTCTGTAAAGTTGGTTTTTACAATCGCACCATAAAACACAATATCTTCTAAATTTATCGATCGTAATCTGTTAAAATATCTCCTCTCTCGATTCATTCAAAATTTTTTTTTAAAAATAGTTTTAACTTACACACCAATCAGTCCCGGTTCATCGCCAAAGAAATCCTTCCGCAACTCTTGCTTGTAGTGCTTAAGACAAGGCGCTGCAGCACGATGCGGCATTGCGTCTTCCCTTCTATATATCTTCGCCGTCTCCTCCGCGCAGAACGGGAACACCAGATCGGGATGACCAAACAACTTGGCTACCTTAGCTGCGCCACTCGTTCCAGCTAAAGCTTTCAAATACCACAAGGTTTTATCTAAATTGAAAGTGATCCATGGCTCTTGTTTTATCGCGAATCGCCATGAGTTTCCCAACAGCGGCAAGGGCTTCGGCCCGGGCATCATGGTGAAGCGTCGCGTGTTCATCGCGCTACGATCACTAATGGCGGCTTCAGCCCCTAAACATTAAAGCGTGCCGCAAGGGGGGGCGACGTTGGTTCACTATTACGTGAAAGTTTCAGCACATTCTGTTTCATAACAGTTAATACACATGTACAATAACATTAAAACATGATTCATAATAGACCGATCCATAAACTAAGGAACTGGTTAATTTTTTTGCATTAGTCGTCGTGTTAATCGCAACATACTTGAGAACTTCCAAGTTTTTAGTACTAAACATAACTATTTAAATGAGCTTTGCCAATTTTGGTGGAATTTGAGGCAAATATAATGAGAAAAATCGTAACCCTTGGCTAGGGAATTCAAAATCGTTATGTAAATTTCATGTCGACTGCAGTTATGACATTTTTGAGGATATATCTGCGTCTTCTTTCTAAACATATGTAAAATTGAAGAAGAAAGGTGTGGATAATTTACAAATTAACAACCAATTGTTAAACTTAAACTACTTTATCATCGTCACATTGCTTGTATGGACGTTTATTGTTATGATTTCCCCTATTTGGACGTATATAAATGTACGTATGAATACAGTTGCAAATCACTAGGCGCGCGGTTACGTCATCGTGCTTTTAAATTATCCTGTACCATACGAGGAAGTGGGAGCATGCGCGATTGGGTGCGTCCGGTCGTCGCGGCGCGCTGTTTGCACACCTTCCGCAATCTCGCCGTTTAAGATAGTTCTCACATCTGTCACAATGCTATAATGTAACACATGCTTATTACACCGCGCCTAAAAATTTTTGAGACAAGCACGCATCACGTCTCTTATCAATTTTATCTGCTTTACGAGTATATGATTTTGTTATGGACTCAGAATCTAAGCGTGATCTAATATATTTAGATAAAAGATATTTAGGTAAAAAATAATACAATGTAATTTTGGTGATTATAATCGGCATGTTATTGTTTTATATTAATATTTTACTAAAGACTGCAATCTTTAAATAAAAATGAAAAAAAATATATCAAGTACGTTTTATTAGCTTTAAATAAAGTAGACCATCATAGAAATATTTGTATTGATTAAGGAATAGAATTTTTTTTTTCAGAGATGATTTAAAAACTACTTACATATTAATTTATGAGAAACCGCGTTGAAATTATTTAAGCGCTCCTTAATATTCTGCACGAATATTTTTGTCACAATTTGCGACGAATGGCCGGTCTATCGGTGAAACAAGAACGCTTACATATACTATACGCAATCTATTAGCAAAGTAATTTACACATGGCAGTAACACGGTCAGACAAGAGAAAATGAGTTTAACGATGGTGACAACACCGTACACATAAGAGGCTAGATAAATCAGTCTATTATTATTTTAAAAGCAACCCTGTTCACTCGAAGACGATATTATACAAATTATATATTCGTTGTCGATGTCATATTCTACCGTAAGCTATTTCCTAGTCTGTATAAAACAGAATCGATTTTAAAGATTATTTTTAGGGGCGCTTGTCACATTGTATAATTAGAAATTTATTAACGACCGAAAAATAATTAAATCTTATATATTTACCGGTACTTGCCGAAGATGTGGGAGTGTTGTTCCTATTCCTTGCCAATATATTGCATCATTTGCGTTAATGGTCAAGCTCTCAATCGGTTTGTTCGACAATCAATAACAGTTTTACCACGTAGTGTTCCGAAGAAGGGTTCCGCGTTCCACCACCGCACTTCACTAATTAAAATTCCATTATTGGCTGTATATAGTAATCATTGAAATGTAACTTTTTCATTCTTATTAAAATATTGTTTAATACGAAATATAATTTATGAACAAATCCCACGTTGTACAAGGGCAATGATTAAACGCATACGGCATTGGTAACTTGATAAGTAGCGGTGGTTCGTTTTCGATTTGTTTCGCATGAAGCTCTTCCCGGCACGGCGGATGTGCTCTCGCAACTGGCACAAGGAGCCCATTGTGCTCCTAACACTGTATCTACTCTGTACTCCTTAGTCCCAGCTTGGGCGATGCTGTGTTTTTTGGACTTGGATATTGTATCAAGAGGTACTAAAGTAGGAAATTAAAAGTTAATTATTAGTTAAGCTATTATTAGTTAATTATTAATTAACTTAATTATTAGTTAAGCTAGAGCACTGTTGATCTCTTTAATCCTCTGCACTCCGAACTATTCTGCACGTTCGTTACCAGCTTTACTTTGTGGCAAAAACTTGAATTTACACCTTTTGTTTTTTAATTTCCAATATAATTTTGAATTTATTGAAATATTGCCCTGAAATAAATTAATTCCTCATAATCGATAATAAACTTTATCGCCCTATGAGAAGCGACATCCGAGCTATACGATTCTGCTGTCCCCTGTGAGAGGGGACAGTGTGGTTACAAACGGTGAAAAAGCTTGATGTAATAATGTATTTGAGTCTCGAAGTGAAAAAAATATTTGCTCGAGTCACTGTATATACGATTAAATAGTCTAAAACTTAGTGTAACTATTCTTATTTAGTCCATGTTACATCGACATTTTTTTGCACCAAATTACCGTGTACGTGTCTAGGGCCCATGGGTTCAGAATATTACCCATCATTTCAGTTCTATTGCTTACATGACATACGCTACATATTGCGCAAGGCAAACAATGTCTCTTCCTGTAACATATTGCCTCATCAATTCTTAATAGTTAGAAAATCGCGAAAGTATTGTTTTGCTCGTCGTTTCAATGTTGATACGTTTCATCACGTCGCATAATTTATTTAATATTTTATGCTGTTAATAATATCCCTTTGAGGATAGGACTGTTCGAAGTGCTCATGCCACGATAGACATTTGAATTTACTAGGGCATATTTCTACTTCAAATACAATTTCATTAATAGCACACCAACTCTAATTCTGAACATATTATATCTAGTGGCGGTATTGCTTTACAAGTCCGAAAGCTTGGCATATCCCGTTTAAGCAATATAGTACACTAAAATTAATAAATCATAATCACTACAGAGTCTAAACATGATCAAAAAGATAAAAATGAAAAAATTACCTCGTATATTATTTTTTTTTTATGTAGATGCGTATATAAATGCACGGGGATGCTCTGCCGGCACGCCTTTGATAATATGTACGTGCATAGATTTTCCACAGGATTTATGTGAAATGTGAAACGCATGTATGCCTTTCTTGGCTCTGTCAATTGTTTTCTCTAAACGCATAGTATGAGTTCTTTGGCCAATTTTATAATTTCAGCTATCTGCAAAGGGATACAAAATACAAATGAGCATTCATTACCAAATGTTAGCTTAACTGTCACCAGTTGATTAAAGTTTACCTCGTCAATGGAACGTCAAACGAAACACAAGCGATACCGTCAGTCTGTGATAGTTTTGGACCCTGGCCAGCAAACAGGGCTATAAACACTGATATACTGTCAAATGTCATTGTATTTAAAGTTGAAAAAAAAAGTATTTTTAAACATCCATCCTATATCACTGTAGGAAATATTCTTAACGATTATTTTCGTTTCTTTCACAAATGTTAGTTAATGTTTATTCTTTGTTTATTTCTCCCGGGCTTGGCAGTTCATTTTTTATTAATTTTTTTATGAAAATCTTTATAAATGTAGGCTAAATAATTGGAAATAATTAGCTATATCATTATATTAAACTAATAGAGGTTGTAATGATTTGATACCTGAAATATCACTCTCTAGTTATTAATATTTTTTGACTAAATCGTACCTTGTTAATGCAGTAAAACATTTCAAATAGGTAAATCTATGTATCGCTTTAATTTTACTTTGTCAGAGTTCTGATATATCTAAGCACTGAACTTGTCACTATTTGCAAAAATATCAAGATATGTACATGACATATTTTACTTATGGGACCATTAAAAAATCTTAACTTTCTTGTTTTTCTAACTAATTTTAAGAATAATTCTTTGTTTAATTCCCTTTGCGTGTTCCTTAATATTTTGTGACTGCAACTTTGTGATAACAAGTCGATGTTTTCCGTAATTATTAACATAACCTTGTAACTAGTTTTAGTGTTTTTTCTAAAACGGCTTTTCGGAATAAGGTCACTGATCAAAGTTATAAAATCACAATATCATAAAATGGAATCAAAAAAGTAGCCTAGGTAGTTATATAAAACTTACTGTTTAAGATACGAGTACCTACTACAGTCCTATGGTGTCACCACGTATGATTAATGTATTTTTTTATGATTGATTTGTAGGATTATAAAGGTGAAGACTTTTCTAATATAACGTCCTTCCATTCATTGTATGCCAATTAGAATGAATGTATTTTTTTATTGATATAAAAATAAAGATTAATTTATTAATGACAGACCCCATTTTTGCATAGAATTTCTTTCCCTGAATAAAGTATAAGAATGATTATTACATACAAGATTTTTTTTCTAAACTTATTACCATGTTCCTAGAACCTATTTATATTAAAATAGTGGTAGTTCGCGTGTCTCCAAAACCAGGCACCCTAGTTTCCCAGTTCTGATTTGAAAGACCTAGCCCTAGAGGCCAACGTCAGATTTATGTGCCGATAACACGACGCCCGCTTTAATTCCAAGTCTTAATATTATAAACTCCAACAGTTGAATTGTGAATAACAAGTTAACTTCTATAAAAATAAAATTGATAGTTATTTCACAATGATTTTATTAAGTTCTTGTAGAAGGTGGACTTAGTTTCGAGTAAAATAAATACTATATATTCATATTCAGGTTGTAGAATCTGTTCATAATGATGAAACTATGTAAATATTCTATTGCAATATCTTTTACAATCTGAAATAACGAACATGTTATTCTGTGATACACAATTATGCTTCAAAAGTTTTGTATTATTTACAATACTTTTCGTTGCTCTCCTGGAAAATGTATAAAAAACTTAACTTAGTAAAACTCTTAAAGCAGTAATATTCAACAGTTCTACAGTTTTATTTTTGGTGCCAGATAAACATTATTGATATTAATTATTAAATGATTTCGTTCATATGTTTTCGATACGAGATTACTTCAAAACAGTTGTAAGTAGTAGTGTGCCTTTAGTTATACGAGCAATAAATCAATTTTGATATCGTACAGGTAACTTGCTCCTGGATTGCCTCCTTTTCTCAATTAAAATATCATACTAGGTTCAGTGAAGAATACTAATAATAATAAATGTTAAACCTGAGTTTGTACATGTGATATTATTTCAAATGACGTAATGCGTTAGAAACGATATCTGTAGAGATCATGCAGGTGATTGAAAATTTTCGTCTGGCTCTTGTTCATGTCTTTATGTGCACACATTATTTTACAGATTTTACTGAAATTTGACACACAGTGCATAACTATAGCAGCTTAATAATATGCTGTTGAGTCAGTAAAACGTAATCTCATTATTTATAAAATTTTGTATTATTTACTAATACGTGTTTTAACTCAAAGTACAACTGATTATATATAGGTACGTAAAATTTGAATACAAATTTTCTACTGCAAATCTCAATATTTTTTGTTTTATTATCGTTAGAGTTTAATAATTTTTAAATGAACTTTTAGATACACTGATACCAAAGGTGTCACATAATTTTCACAACTGTTAACACGTGCTAAATTTCTCATTTTCTTACCCCCGGGGTTGATTTTTTTTTAATATATGTGGGAACTTTGAGCTTTATTCTTTGAAATAATAAAACGATAACAATATATAAAAAGTAAAAAAGCATTCGCGTCAAATTGTAGTCTTCATTTCGTTGATTGAAAATAATGTTAGTAGCTTGTTAATACTTCAAGCAATATAACAATATCTGGAGAATTATATCGATTAATCATTTTTTGTTGCTGACAAGTCGGTGTTGATTTAGCTAACGAAAATTTGTGAAACGTCAGTCTAGTGAAAACGGTGACGTGCTCGACGCATCCGAACTATAGCTGGGCACGGAGGGGCGTGGCGCCCTGCGACGGCGCGCTGCCGTATTGATCGCCGACCTGTTGCCGGGCGCTATTTCTACACAAATCATATGAACAAACATCGCCCTTATCACTGCGCGTTAAGGATTATCTACGTGCACAACTTACATATGTCATGTAACTCCATTGGTTCCTAAAACGTTGTCCGGCGCTAATATATCATTGGTTACACGAATACTTTACACCGTTGCAATGTTCAACGGCGCCGGGACCAAGTAATATTGACAGACAGCGAGCTACATGGAAACCTTTGTTAGCAGTGTTACGTAATATATAATTACTTATTACTTTTGGAACAAAGTTTTATAATCATCACACGATGTACTACTTTTTGTTGACTTAAAATTATCTAGGATCTACTTTTGCAATGTTCTTTACCTTGTAACGATTATTAATAGTGGGAAGAGTCCTATTTTCCTTTATAAAAGAAACATTGAACACTGAATATTTCGAGTGGTCCGACTGTAACTCTTCCTCTACCGATTTATTTCATTTTGACAGCGCCATGACGTCAGCAAGTGGCCGTATCCTTCACATCAGCTTAAAACATTCATAGCCCTGCGTCGTGCTCATAAATTGAGTGTTTCTCCAATGCTGAAATAGCATAAATAGGATAGATTGTTGTTTTTAACAGCTATTATTACGAACTGGTACATTCTTCGAACGGTATCGCTCTAATAGCTACTTTTACGTTTGACCCACAAATATCTAGCTTGCAACACAATGACTCTGAATAAAATATGCAAATTCGGTTGTGTATAGTAAACCATACAGATATGTTTGAGGTCTTTTTCGTAAGGCCAAGAGCAAACTGTGTATGTAAATTTAATGTTTTTTTAATTGATATCAATATAAAATTAAACGAAAGAAAAGTATAGATCAAAGAGATAAAGTCATGAAATAAAAGAAAAATATTTTAAACGGAAATGACAAACGTTTTTAAAGTAAGTAAAGAGAATTAATTAGGCTTTTCGTCGTTCATGAAAAAGGTATAAATAAAAGAGTTTTCTTTATCTTCTTAATGTTTTATAATCCATCTTCATTGCTAGTAAAAATATTTAGTGTTTAGGTTGATACTAATGTATATCACATATCGAATTGTAGCTGTTACGTCACCTGATATTACATCTGTTTAACCAGTTATGTATCGATGTAATACACAGTTCTTTACTCTTTTTAATTGTATAAATTAAATTAAACTAACGACCAAACGCATGGTGGTATAATTCATTGTAATAAAAATTTAATCCTTTAACCCATCGTAATTTCATGTATGTAACCTATTAATAGTCTCGCATCTATTGAAAAATGTGTCTACTTCATGGATCGTAGTATTTTATCAATGATGGATATTTTCATCAAAAATGTTATAATAAACATTCCAAAGATATATAATCTGTACACAAATGCAGCCATAGTTAAGTTGTATGAAAAAGTTTTGTGCACTGAAAAATGTTCATCGTGACGTAATTCTGTCGCGATGTTCAGTTCTCGCTCTGAAGAGCACTCGGAAACGTAGTGTTGGCTAAACAAGCCACTATTGTACACTCAACCCAGGTGAAAATAAAACTGACTTTAAAAACTCTTGAACACTTCTAACGGAATGTTTAGGGTACCTAAGAAGAGAATAAATTTTGCGAAAATATTAAATCGAGTGCATTAATAAACACGTTACTAAATAGAAACACCATACCAAAATACCAATTAACAAATTATAATAAACTTTATTCTTTTTCATGAGTTTCTTAGATATGTACTTAATTTCCTTAATATCGGCAATAGGCTGACGCTTGACTTCAATCATAAATTTTAAGGCAGAAAGAGGTCGAAGATGGATGAGGAGGAGCGAACTTAATCTCAAATGGAGCCCAAAGTACTATGAATTTCATGTGTGGTGACTACTGGAACACAGACAGCATTGCTGTTGTGGCGGCAGACTGGCGTTAAGAGTGGTAGGCTCGAAGAACATGAAAACTTCACTACTCATGTCTGGAAACAATCTAGACTTTGATAATGAAGAAATTATCTATTAATATTTTGCAACCTAGATTTGTAACTATACCTAGTCTTGCTATATATTCTGTCCCTACCTAAAACATGTCTGTCTCAAAAACAAATTAATAAAAAGTAATGAAATACAACATGGTTATTCTTTATTCGCTATTTAAAGGAACGAATAAGAAATGTACTCAAAATTACTCCCTTTTGCCTTCACACACACCTTCAATTGATCCGGCCACTCGTCTACCGCTGCACGCATCGTTTCCAGAGGTATCGAAGCCGCTGCTGTCATCAAATCACGTTTCTACAACCCGATATTGCGGTTAGGTTTCGAGCAGGCTTTATCGTCTAAAACTGTTCACAGTCGGTACTCCAGAGTGTTGAGGTTTAGACTTCCCGAGAGCCAATCTTCACACGCGATAAAACCCAGAAAATTGCCCTTTACCCACTGTTAAGTGGTTCGTGCTTTATAGTCCGGGGTCAAGAACTTCTGAACGATCCAATGCTTGGAAAACATTGTGTGAGTAAGTGGCTTCACAACGGGCACAACAATGTCACTCTGGTAGTTTGCCGCCTTTGGTTTCACACCATTTTGGCAAAGATTGAGCTCGGTGAGGTCTTCGTAAGAGACGCCCCACCAAACTATAGCTGATGCCGGGTGATGGTCTCTTTCCACCTTCGCAACCTTCTTGTATTTCTCTTCTACCGTGAAAATTTTCTCATTAGAAAAGAAGATTCACCGGTACCCGCCTTTAGCGTGCTATTGAAACAACTTTTTTGCTCTGGTCGCTCCTACGTTTCGTAAAGTTGCTGACAAGCGATGTCCTGTACTTCGCCGATAAACGGCAAGTCTAAGATCTTCTTTATTTATGTTCTCGCTGGTATTTTCATCTTCCTAAAGATTTTAGGCTTGCGGAGAGAATGTCTTCGGATTCGCTCAGAAACAGCTTTGATCACCGCTGGCGTCCTGGATGGAATCCCGCGGGCGGCCGCTTTTGGACCTGTCATCGACAGAGGACATCTTCCTCAAGCTTTTGATAACACTACACATGAATTTCATTGAGACTCGAAGCCATTGTAACATTAAATATCTCGCTCGGCGATTTACTATACTTATGTAGAGTTATAACAGCGACTCGATTTTCTATGGCGCTCCACTCTATGATGACTTCTTGGATGAATACCATCAAGTGAGGGTTTTCTAGAAGAATAAAGCCTGCTAATGTCGCATAAAACAAAAATATTTGAAATGTCGTTCCATTTTCGAAATTTTTGAATTTTTTCTTTTGATCCCTTAATATACCGACGGTAATATTCTGCTGATTATAGTTTTCACGGTATTCTGCAATTTTTTATTTACAAAGTCGAATTTTGTATGCAAAAAATAGAATTGGATTTACAAAATGTAATAAAGATCATTGTTTTAGTCTTAAAAGTAAAGGCTTTATTGTGTCAGTTGAAGAATTAAAGACCATGTTTTTATGTACTATAGTTCTGGGTAGGAGTCTATATATTTTTGTATACATTATCTTAGTATTAATATTTATACATTTTAAATGACAAAAATGTACATGAATCGCTAACTACATCATTAATATTTAATTCTGACTGCGTCATTGGAATTCCCCAGGCATGCCGTGCTCCGATTCACTTCACAGCACTAACGGCCTAGGGATTTATGTAAAGTTTTATGTAAATAGCGAATAACAGTTAATTTTGCCTTTTCTCATTAAAGCTCATTCTCAGCTAATTCTTATTTCTAATGAAAAGAAAAAAGGCAATCAAGCAGTGGCCAATAAATTACAAAAGCCACTCGTAGCGTATCGGCGAATCTCTGGCTTCTTTCAAGTGCTTACTATCTTATGTAGGATGCCGTTGGCGAATTGCCAGGCACTTGTGTCTTAACTTCAATCACGTTATCCTTGCAGAAGCCTGACACAAGCCGCAAGGCTTCCATGTTACTTGTTTTCTATTTTAAAACCAACTCTCGTGATTTGACATGTATTTCGTATTTCAAGCACGCCAACAAAAAAAGGAAATTTGTCACATTTCACAGCTAGGAACTAATATGTTATTGATTCAGTATTCGCTACTAAATACTCAATATTTGGAGTATTATGTAATAGTGGTATCGCTTTCACAGGATACGAACTATGTTACCATAACTGATGGTGGATTTCGTACGAAAGTTATTCGTACCAAACTCTTGGTTATGTTACTCTATAAGAAAACATTCACTAGTATAAAATCTGGATAGGAATGTTTGTATGTAAAGAGGGATTTTCTGAAACCTGTTGACTAAAAACGGATATGGTGCAGTGGGCACCCGTCCAACTTGTTCTTGAGCGATTGTCAGTTGCGTAATAGCAGGTAATCATTTTTGTACTACAAAATTGGACATTGAATCGGTTTCGTGACAGTTTTGACAGTGAATCATTTTGTAATTTATATGCGGTATTTTTAATGTAGTTTATCATGTGACCAAAAGCGATTCTTCGCTCCGCAGGACAAGTGGCGAATGGGAGGCGACAATTTAGTAAATATATTGTTTTAGAGAACTAAATACAGATAAACTATTGAAATATATCATTTTTGTAATATAAATTATGTATAAGATAATTTCAACCTTTTGCGGACGGAGCGCTGCCCACCGTTTCATTACAGGATGTCCGAGTAGGATTACCTCAAGTTACTGGATTAACTCAAAGTTCAAAATGTATAGTATTTTTCTGATTTGCTACGCTGAAGCTCTTATCTCATCTAGACTAAGATTAGCCATAGTCGTACGAAAGTCGGCTTAGGGCGTGATAGAATGAAAAGGGTCAATGTGACAATAAAGTTAACACATTCGTAAAAATCGCCATGTCTTTCAACCAGACTCAAACGTAGGGGTTTAAAAGCATAAGGTTTAAAATAGTGTTATGTCAAGAGTGACGTAGAGTATTCGTAGAGACGAATCAGAGATTTCGGAATTATCACAGCATTAAAAATGTTTGTTCATTAAAACTATTACGTATGATGAACATTATGTTTGTGTATGGAGAAATGCAACAGTCTATCCGATAGTTTTACATTTGGTATTTTAAACGGCAGAGTGAGTTAGTGCCAATAAATATGATTCGACAGGAGTAAAAATTAAGATAAACTTGAGTGGATTGGCCGTGAGGTTTATTGGCGAGGCCGCAGTATAGACTCGCGCGCGCAGTTAATAGTAAAATGACAAGTATAAAAGAAGGAATTATTGAAGAGTGAATGAGAGAAGTAACATGTTGTGAATGAAAGTAGTCACACGTCTGAAGACCTTTGATAGTCATGAGTACTAAAGGTGTTCAGACGTTTGTATGTGTGTGAATGTCACGCATATGTTGAGTTACTGCGGGCTACATTCATTTAGGTTATCAAATACCGCTGCACCGTTTTGCCACTTATTGATTTATAATATGGCTCGTCTGTCCTTTCGGAGTATAACTTTAATTTGATTTAAATGTGTTAGAAGATTCGTGCAAATTTTGGATTATTGTTACTTAATAAATTTCGATTGTTAAATAAGACCACATGACGTTGTGGTATTTATTTATTTTAAAGCTTTAATGTACAAATTCTTATACAAAAGGCGGTCTTATGCCAAATGGTACTCTCTGTCAGACTACGTTGGGGTTGATATTTACGCGAGGATTGAATAACATTAAAGCAGTATATATGCCTATAAAAACTCCATCTTAGTAATAACTATGAAGACAATTTTGTTATTCAAGTATCGCGTGCTGTGTCTGTGGTCGGCACCGCAAACTCGTTAATATGTATGGGATGCGGCTGCCCTACCGGCTTTCAGACTGTCTATTGCAACTAACCAGAACTCGCGATACTATCCCTTTATATAAACTATGGATGTAAATGGCACCTAATTAAAGACTGTAAGTTTATCCCAATATAAGAACGTTTTCACATGTATGCCCAGTTTAACAGACATTATGAGTGTAGTTGCTCATAAATGCAAAATTAACTAATACTAGAAGCACAATATTTTGTTTGAAAGACAGCGTAAAACAGTATGTTAAATTTTATAACGTTTAAGTATGCCATAGCAAGTGAATAACTTTGTAAAACAATGAAGCTGCAATAGCGATCAAAGAAACTCGATGCGACTAACATTGTTCGAATCTAGTAGTTTTAATTTAGCGACAAATTATCACTGAGAGTAGTAGACTACACAGATGAGTTCGAAAAAACTCGTATCTCCATCCAAACTCTGTTAATCCTGTAGACTCGGAATCGAATCAGAGGCTTGGTCTTACACGTCAAGCGACTTGACGACCGCGCCAGTGACGCTATTAAAAGTAATCGTAAATGCATTATTTGTAAATTGATTAAGAACATTTCTCTATAACTTAACAGTACTAACTAGTAGCACCTATATAGCACTGGAATAATAAAGTCAAACTAACGTTCACATATTAATGCAGTCGGCTGCACGCGGTATACAGCGCTGTCGCTGTGCTCTCTTTACAGTTTCCTTATAAGACTTCGATAAGAGCGCGATTGCAGTTTTATCAAATATGTCCCCGGCTTCATGCCAACATTTGTTCTACTATCTATAATACAACTTACATATCGAGAGCATACTGGTATGAACTTAGTGTACATTACATTTTTTATTATCGTATGTATCATATTTGCTGTTGTCTTTGAGAGAACTTGTTATTTTACTATCTTGAAAAGGTAGTACGTTTGACTTTAACAAGTTTTACAACAATTGTTTTACCTAGAAACACCGTTAAGCACTTTAAATAGAAATGGCTTCTATTTAAATTGTCCGTACATTTAGTGTTAAACGGCTGAACGCCAAGGGCTTGCCTGTGCCCTTAAATACATGAAAAAATTTTACGGTATGACGACGTGGTTTTTCCATTAATTTCCTCTTTGTGGTCGTGTTTAGGACATAGTAGCAATTATTATATATTAATTTTAGTGCCCTATATAGCTCTAAATAGAGTATGCGGGCTTTCGGGCTTGTTCAAGTACAGGAGTACCGCCACTACTGAACAGTTACTTTTTTATTATACCTCACAACACTCAGTCAAACATCCCTTCAATCAAAGATGGGAAATTCCAACCAACCCAAACGTCTATATCAATCAAAATCGATTCAGACGTTAGGGTTCGTTGGTTCGCACTATGACAAGTTGTGAAGGAATCCGGAATCTTTTTAATAATATCAGGACCTTAGAACACCTTAAATGGATACGGCGCGCCAGACTGTTGCCACGTATGTATTCGCGTACGCCATCGCCACACCCCCGTGACATACGCTTTGAAGTCATGCATTAGTCGTAATTAATTGAAGCCAATTGTCTTTGAAACGAAGTGATCAAAGAACACGACAGAATTAATTTATCATTCTGCAACAGTTTGCCGTCGCAATGTGTAAAAGGTTTTTTTCAATATTTCTTAGTACAATTTGTTCTTTTAATCCATTGTATCTTAGAAATTTTTACCAATTTTAGAGTTCACTATTAAAGACATTGTTGAAGTTGATATAAATAGTACTCACGTATTTGCAATTTCGAAATATAATCTTGTAACCGCCGAATTGTATTGATCTATACGGGTTTTGATGGTAAAGTCTATACAAGGTATTGGCTACATATTAGTTTTGTTTTAGTTGAAACATTGTTGTTCAGTAACTGCTAAAGCATATTTTTTTTATTTAACAAAAATTGTGCAGGGTTTGATCCGAACTGATGTAATTAGTGATTAATACAAAATTTGCAAAAATAATTATGAATGTAACAACTATGTCATTGTGTGTTGACAAACCTTTATAAACAATATATAGGTTTATATATGTGTCGACAAATATATAAATGAAGTTATATCCCGACAAACTGTTTCTGATTTAGTTTTATGTATAATAATTAAGTCTATAACGTATAAATATCTCAATCACTGTCAATAAAATGTTTCGGAAATAGACTATCATATATTACTTAATCTCAACCAAAATCCTTATCAGAGTTTTGATCTTCGAAATGTTATTTTAACATATCTTAATAAGGATGTTGATGTAAGAAATCTGTACAATGTATACAAAGGATATATCATGATCTCTTTTGCAGTTTCTTGGACGACCTCGACCGGTTAGGCGCTAGGGACTACCAACCCACGGAGCAAGATATTTTAAGAACTAGGGTCAAAACCACCGGCATCGTTGAAGTGCATTTTTCATTCAAAAATCTTAATTTCAAGTGAGTTCCTAAATGACTGTCACTATTGACAGATTAGCAATGGTATAGAGAAGAAATAATATTAATTAATTTCTAGTGTCTCTATTTTTGAAGAATTATAATAAGTATTGCAGTACATAAGAGCACGTTAATAGCAAAAAAATTAAATTTTCTAAAATACAGCCTATTGGCAGATTATTTGACGCTAATACATATTATAGTACTTCTTTAATATGTTTCTTGTAAAATAGATTATTATATTTACTTTGATACTGTTGAAAATTTTTATCCGTTGGTGTTTTGTTTAACTTACATGACGTAAATGGTTTATGTGGATAACATTAAGATAATATATGAAATATTCGCTCGGGATGAGTTTTAGTTCGAGAGAGATTTATCACAAATCATTTCTGCAGATTGTTCGACGTGGGTGGGCAGAGGTCTGAGAGGAAGAAATGGATCCACTGTTTCGAGGATGTGACCGCGATCATATTCTGTGTGGCCATGTCGGAGTATGATCAGGTGTTGCACGAGGACGAGACGACGGTGAGAATAAATCCAACTGCATTCACTATTTTATTTATTGACTAATTTACTATTTGCGTCGTCAACTTTGCAGAAAATGTACGAGTACAATATATATATATATAT
>DWQX01001261.1:0-29728 GCA_018245475.1 Pharmacophagus antenor | reverse complement strand
TTTCTAATACAATAGAGTTTTCTTTTGCGTCTATGTGCCTGTCTATGCTAACAAAGTTACCGTACAACACAATACTGTCACAGATGAGGGACACAAATATATTTAAAAAAAATACTTATATGTATTACTGGTGGAAGTACTGCCGTGGTTGTCTTCGCATAACTGGTCATACATGTAAGAATGGAAGTATACTAAGCGAACCTGAATTACTATCAATGGCGATAAAAAAAAGAAAAGTTGCGAGGAGAGGTTATATCAGACTTGCACAGAAACATCCCACGATGTTTCTATTTCGTTATGGCATGATTCAAATGTAAATCGGATGTCCTGCTCTAATATTCACTAGCATTGATTTTCTCTCTTTCCAACTTGTGCTTTTCAACACGGTGATGTAATATTCTTTACATCCTTCAGATGGTTGGACGCTAGACCGCGTTCCGGTGATAGCGAAGTGTCCGCCGATGGCGCTGCCGCCGCCGGGCGTGTGGCTTCAGGTGCACGTCACGCATGTCGCGCACTACGACCGCATCTTCGTGCAGATAATGAACGAAAAGCCAGTCGGTAACCGTCACGCAACATCTAACAAAATTCCATTCAAAGAAAGATAACTTTTTTCATTACGCAAACACAAAGACGAGCTGGAATTTACTACAAAAAAAAAGTATAAACAAATAAGTTCACAAAAATATCGTAAAAAAACGAGGATGTGAAAAGCCTTTACAAATTATCCTGCCCATTCAAGGCCCATGCATCAAATGGTCTTTCGCCACTTGGGTTACGCAACAATTCACACTGTAATCTTTATATTGCTTAAAATCAAATTTGAAAACAGGAAATAGCTTTTTGAACATATTTTATTCTTTAATTTTAATAACATAAATTAAAAAAAATCAAGGACAAATTTAATATATTAATAGAATGGAAAGTGTTGGAAATATATATTTTTGAAGGATCGTAGATATTTAAACAATATCGAATATAATCGTAAAAAACCTGGGTTAATGCGTAGATATTGAGTTTGTAAGTGGTTCGTCTGTTACCGCAGTGGAGCTGCCGGCGTTCGGCGTGACGCTGCCGCCCAACAACCTGGAGACGCTCGTGCGCGATATGAACTGCCCGGCCACGCGAATGGCTTATAAGCCGCTGAGGGTAACTTCGGAACAGCACTCACTACCTATATTAACACTACAATCACCCTTCCAATTCATTCCCGGCGCCACTTGAGTACCGTCATAAATGCTCTGATATGATCCGTCAGTGATACATGTGACAGCCAGAGTATATTGTTCGAGCACTCCTAACAAGCTACGGCAAAGGAGTAGTGTCTTAGCTGGTTAATTAATTAAAAATTTAATAAACTCATTAAATTATTCAAAGTTACAGTAATGTTCTGCAAAATTCTATCATAATAAATATTTTTTAGTACAAAATAAACAATAAGAAAACACTTAAAATTACTACTATGGCCAACATAGTCTTAATAATAATACCAGATAATGTACATGATTTTTATTGAATCTACATCGCTATTTAGTAAGAAAACACTTGAAATTATCCGCTAATTTGATGCGTTTGGAGGGCTTCGTGCCTAAAAGAGGTATTGCTTACAACTAATCCACAAAACAGCCTCTGTTTTCATAAACTTTGCGTCACATCCGGTCCGATGAAAATTAATGGTGTAAGTCATTAATTCTCTTATATTTATATATATTTTGATTCTCTGTTTGGTTTATAAGTTAATATCATGCACAAAAGTAGTAATAAAAAATAATGATGGAGACAACTATTAAATATTAGGTTAATAAAAAATATTTGATCCTCATTAAAATCTGTATGTGTATGTGTGTGTACATAACATTTTAGGAGTCATTGGGGATATAGGAACAATGAAGTAATTCTACTAAAGTCATGAGATTTCCGGCGAAATTATGATAATGTTAACTAAGTTGTTGGTTGATGGACAGATGACTCCAGCCCCGGGCGAGCTGGTGGCAGCACTATACCCTTTCGATGACCAGTGGTACCGCGCACGAGTCCTGTCCACCTCCAGAGTAGACCAGAGCGTCGAGGTACGTCCCAACATACACCCAACTAGCCCATTGGTGTAATGTTAGTAAACTTGTGTCTTACATCAGGACTAGTGTGTTTATTTGTTCTTGGGATGTGAAAAATATATCAGATATTTACTTATTTATTGTCAATCCACGCACAAACGAAAAAAATATAGGATACTGTTTGTTTATCGCCTACTTACAAGGACTTATATCTTTCTGTGGCAAAACATTTGTTGCCGTGCGTTGAATGCTGAATGCTTTTAAGTCATGGAATTGACCTCTTAATATGAACCTGATAATTTTATAACAAGAAAACACATAACATCTAGAGATGCCAAAAAAACCTTTTATTCTCTTAAAAGTCGACAACGATGCTAAGACCCTACAGATCCCAAAAAGTTCATTGTTTATAAATAAAACTGACAGTCTTGTTTCGATGCCTCAATTTTATAGGCGATGGGCTAACATCTCTATTTCAGATAATGTTAAGTGAATTCCAGACCATATATGGTGTGATATAGCCTAGAATATACTGGCTCTCGCATGTTTGTTTGCCGAATCACAGTAATGCCGTTACGTTAACATTGAGAGTGGTAGCTAGCCAGGCACATGATCAACATCATAATAGAATCTCCACTATTTTTTTTAAATTACGATTATGCAAGTTACGATATTATTTTTCATCAAATAGACTAGCGCCTAACCATGTTTCTACCTGATAATAAGCGGAGATGGTGTACGATTGTAAAATAGACTAATCCATGTAATTGTTTCGCGTTACATACTACTACAGGCGAATATTTATTATTTATGCACACAAAAATAACAAAAGTATAAATACAATTAAATAGTTACGTGCAAAGGCACTGCTTTTCCACAATGAAATTTCTTCAAGTAGGCCTGATGTGGTAAACGTATGACTGAAATATAATTGGTACGTATATATTCCTAGGTGATGTACATTGACTACGGCAACGTGGCGTGGCTGAAGGAGGAATGCGTGCGCGAGCTGGAGCCGCGGCACTGCGCGCTCGAGGCGCAGGCGGTGCGCTGCTCGCTGGCAGGCGTGCGTGCACGCTCCGCCTGCAGCCGCCAGTGGGCGGAGGCGCGAGCGCTGCTACAGCGCCTCGCCGCGGACCGCACGCTCCGCGCCTACGTCGTGTTAGTGTCGTTTCCGATTTACTTCTAATATTACATTTAATGAGCCCGGTCATTCCTCGACTGTCACTCTGTATACGTATACAATTACAAAATATCTCTTTTTATTCGAAGTATTAACATTTTTTGTTACTTTATTGGTCCAAAAGTAACTGAAGAATTCCATGACTAATTAAACCTTTTTTTTTTATTTCCACTTCTTTTGGTCGCAAATACAATGTCAACGCGTTTCGCCGCTACATGTGGCATCTTCAAGAGGTGTTACACGTTCAACAGCACCACATCGTGTTGGCGAAACACGATCAAGAGAAGCTGAAATTAGCAAAATATATATTTTTTTTGTATTATTACATTTTTATAAATTTTATTTAAATATATCCCTTATTTTGATTGTGGAAGGGTTAGGAAATTTCAGTTTTTTGTTTTTAGTTCGGTTTCAATTAGTGGACATTTTGCACTCCAGCTTCCTTCTTTAGATATTGTAACCTTATCTCAGGCTCCACCTGTGGACTTAAAAGCCAAAATGTTTGCAAGTTGTAATTCTATTTTATTTTTTTTTTCAATCATTATTTAGGCAAGTACAATTCCAGAGATTTATAAAATAGTGGTAATGTCATCGTTTCTTTACAATAGTGCAATTTTAAATGAATATGCTATGTTAAGGTGGATGAAATTAAATTTCCTACATTCCATTACGTACATAAATACAAGCCAAGCTAATAAAGCTTATTACAAAGAGAAAGGAAAATAAAATAAGAACTTTGTTTTTCATTAAAATTATTATTTGAACAAAATACGCCTTAAAGTAATTTATTATTAATCTGGTTTCACCAAAACGTTCAACTCGCCCAATAGTAACAAACGGTCGTTCCAGCTCGCGCGACTACGACGAAATCAGCGTGGAACTGTGCGACGAGCGGCACGTGAACATATCCGAGCAGATGGCGGCCAGCCATCTGGTCGAGCTGGTGGATTACACCGTGGAAGACGATATCGCGCTCAGACAGAGAATCGTTGCACCCTAAGCGTCCGTAATAACAACCACAATCGTCCGGCAATTTGAGTGAGTCCGATTCTGTTGCATAATACCATAGTATAAGTTGTCGTTTTGGAAGTTAAAAATCAATTTATTGTAGCAAAGATTGTTAACGATTCAACCCATCGAGACCATTCGCTGATTTCTACTCATTATCATTGCACACACGGTATGCAACCGGTCTCAAACGGGTTAAGGATGAAATTAGATAATATCAAGTGCATTTAATGATCATCCTATTTTAGTAATAGATTGTATATGTCGCTTTCGTTATTTATTTTCATGTATAATTGTTTTCATTACTGATATAAAATATCTATAAAATTATCACTATTTTTTCTAGTCTAAGATAGAATTTATCTAGTATAAGTGATACATCCTACAAAGAGTATGGGCATTTTTAATCGTAAATATTGAATAAGTTATACTCATTCTTTGTTCTATAGTTTAAATTTTAATCTAATCTCATAGCATTATGTGCACTGATTGATTCACTCTATACAGCTCAAGAATAATACTTAACTAAGTAATATATAATGCAAAACTTAAAGGCTTGTTTCACTTACTAAGATGTCATTGTTAATAAATTGTTTAATTATATATTTCGTTAATATTATGGTTTGCGATTTAAGAATAAAATTCATATGAAAAATTAATATGGCTTATGAAAATAAAATTAATATTTATTACATCATATATGTCAAGGAAATCGTGAATTCATGGATCTATTATTAAACACATTATCAAATGTAAAATAATCTAACCTAGGAGTGCTTGTTATAAGAAAATAGCATATAATTTAATGTTAGTTTGTCTACAACATTCATTAACAATTTCATCAATTTATTATAAGTGTAGCTTGGTTTCCATTTATGCGATAAACATTATCTGTTTAAGAATATTATCATTACTCGCGACATAGTAATCCAGGTGATGGAACAAACCCAGAGATATTTCATGAAATTTGCCCTTAAACAAAATTATTTTAGTTTTATTAAAGACTGTATCACAAAATGTAGAAAAATAAAAAGTATTATTATTTAATGGATTATACGACGTAATTGAAGAAGTGTCACCATTGCAAAAAAAGAGCAAAATGATTTAATATTATGTAAAAAAAATTAATAAATAAATAAAAACTATAATATTGACTTGGCAAATTTATTAGGAGAATTACATGTCCCATACATATCTATAATCTATAAATCATAACCACTGTCTATAGAGTAAAACTTTTGCTTTGTAAATTAATTAATACGTAGTTTGATTTATATATCAATTTTCATATGATACTCAGTTTTTAACACAAAAAAACAACGAGATGTATTTAGTTTTGTTTATTAAATTATGTTTGTATTAATTTGATTTTAGCCAAATTTAACACTGGTTACGATGTTTCAATTCGCCACAGAGTGACAAACACTGATGTCTATTAAATAGGATTTATCAAATACCATCAGGTGACCATCATTCTCATTATAAAATTAAAAAATGTATAATAAGCATGTTTTCTGACATACTCATAGGCTGTTTGTAGTTTATGTTTTAAATAATGATTATTAAGTAAAAATTAATTCACGTATAATATGTGAGAAATGTATCATTATTAAGTACGAAAGTTAAGAATATTTAATACGCCATTCTCAATATGCCTATCTCTATCGCTTATTTAATGTGCAATTTCAATTACAATGATTCTGAATTGGTTTCTAATTCTGGTTTAAAACTATAAATTTTACCAATTAATACACTTACTTTTTTATAGTTAGTGCTTCTGGAAACGAAGTATAGCAGAAGGGAAGGATGTTACAAAATTCATACTAAATAGGATTTAGATTGTAGTGAACATTGAGTTTTAAATTTAAAAAATATTTATATAACAATATGGAGTATTGACTAAACCAATCTATTTAATCATAAGATTAGATGCTAAATACACCACAAAGTTATTTCCATCTGTTTAACTTAAAAATATATGACAGTCTTATCATATATCTTATAACAATTTTAATTTCTTTAGCAATAGATTCAATTATTATTTCTTCAATAAATTGTATCCGCTGTGGTTGTAACATCCATAAGTTTACCCAAAGATTGGTTTAACATATACACTTAACAGATGACTAATCAGGTATGATTAGCAGGGCATTGAAATGAACTCAATCTTGAAAAAATATATCATTGTTTGAATTAAAATATAAATAATTAAGATCATGTTTCATTTTCTTGTAGCTAAAAAGCAGATGTGTAATAATTGAATAATGACTTCATAAAATTTATTCAAAATTTAAGTGTAACATTCTCGAAAGTCCTGTAATTTTTAAAATGTATGTTCTTTAAATAAATATTTCTCTTACCTAATATATTTTATTTCTGACACGATTTCGTGATGAACATTTCTTATATATACATAAGCCAAATTTCAAGTGAACTATGTGGTATAGATGTAAAGCAAATTAATCCTTTGCAGTCCGTAGGCGTCGCTATTCCGCCAGTGCTATCAGTGCACTAACCCCGTCCAGCATCACTATTGCGCCATATGATTTCAGTGCAGTTAGAAAAACTAGTGTAGTTTGCTTGCCATGACTAGCAGATTGGACAACGAAGTTGCGACTCCCCGAGTGTTGCGGCTGTCTATGGGCGACGGTGATCACATTCCCTCAGGTGAACCGCTTGCTCGTTTGCCTAGTCTGCCTATAAAAGAAAAAGATATTGTCGTCAAAGTTACTTCATTATCAGCATTACTTCTTAGTGAATATTGTATTTTATTTTATATTAGATTTACTTTTGAGAAACCATGGAAGATTATTGGAAAAGTTTTGAGATCTGTTAAAATGAAATTGACGTTGAATGTTTTTTAATTGAAAATAACACCCAACAAATAAGCCACGGGTGCATATAGGATATTGTTTCCACAAATATCACACTATGTTGAATTACAAAATATAAATATCAAAATAGTATTTCTTTTATCCCAAACTGCTTTTACGAAATGAATAAATTTATAACAACTGATCCTCCAATGCAAAAATGTGAGGAAATTGCTTCACTCTTTAAAAAAAACTTGGATTGGAAAGAGTTAAACCTGATTAAAACCACTCATTCTGATAAAACACTTGTACTTACGATGTACCAGGAATCTTAGAAATGGGGGATCATTGTTGACTGAGTATTTTAATAAATTAATCACGATAAGAGTGAAGGTAAATAAACTAATTATTGAATATGATGTAATAATTTATTTAACATTTCCATCTATTTGCATATACAGTTACTAACATCTATATTATTATAAATCAGACTCCAGATTCAAACGGTAGTACAATTTTGATAACTAACATAAGTACATTATTATGAATAAATATTTGGCCTGAAATTAAATTAATACTAAAACCAAATTCATTTGTTATGAACATCACAGATGCTTTATAAATATAATTAAAAAAATACACACACACACACACACACAGGGAACTGATGGACATGCTTGATAATGATGTTATTTTTTCATAACATGATGTTAATACAGTTGTCTTCACACAAAGCATTAAGTGACATGAATAAAAAACTGAAAAGTAATATATTACATAATAAACTATTTTTACACAATATTGACTGGTAATTTAACTTAAAAAATTATCCAACATCAGCTACAATTCTATAATTTTAAATGTAGTATATAGTATTTTTTTTAAATTAAGAACTACAAGTTACACAAGAGCTTGAGATTTACTAATCAATAATTGCACTGTATTGTCGCCAGTAGTGAAAACGGTGATATGAAAAATGCATCACGAGTTAACTCGTGAGCGGTCCACAGAATGTTACCACTATCAGGTCTTATTAAACATACCATACCATCGAACATGATAAAAATGAGTGTTCAATTTGTAATAGATAAATTGTACATATTACCACTAGAGCTAAAGTTTCTACAGCGAGCTTATCAAATTTTAGCATATATTGAACTACAACAGAAGGCAAGGATGGATTACTTTTATGTAAGTTGAAACATAATTAATATACTTATACATATATATCTATGTAATTTTCCTTATACCAATTCAATGTCTACAAAGAATATCACTTAGAGTTCTGTCATAAATAACTTTGGCAATTCAGATTCTAAACGTATGACACGGACCACAGAAGTTAGCTCCCAGTTATCATATGGATTAGAATTCTTTGGTGTGTATGACTCTGGTGCAATGAATGTGCTGTAATAAGAAATAATTTCATTAGACCGGTCACCATCCAAGTCTGCTATCTTTAATGATTGCTCTTGATACTCTAGGTCTGGTTGACATGATGGTATTGGTAAGTTGTTCATTGGCTCACGGGCACAGATCTGTATTATATCTGTCTGACTCACATTCACATTATGAATTTGTTTCTTATCAAACGACACCAGTACAATTCTCTCGGAGATGTCGTGTGCTGTAAAATTGGTATACTTTATAAATGATGAGAGTGAAGCCACATTTATCATTGGACGATAATAAAATACATTCTTTGGGCTCTGGTTTTGTACATTGTACCTCACTTCGTCAACTTTCTGTGCACCATTTGCTAAATGGGCACTATTCCACTGTCATAATTTTAATACAAATCCCCTTATAGAATTTGTGAAAGCAAAAGAACTTGGATTCATTGCAAATACATGATTGGCTGCATACTGCCATGTGACATTGGCTTTTCCATTTTGTTCTAACACTAGAGTCAAGTTCACTCTGCAAGAGTTTGGACATTCACCAGAGTTCTCAACAATGAGTTTTCCAGGACCATTGTTGAATATTTTTCTAGTGTTTCCAATATTCTTTTTCAGACTCAAATTTGCTTTCTTTGGTACTGGAACACCATTTGCATGATTCGAAGACAATTTTTTAAAAAGATTAGGATACAAAATTTGTCTCACAGCCTCGGCTGCCCCATTCTTACATAGATAAGTTATAGATGTTGATTCAGATAATAACTTTACAGACATGCATTCTGATATTATCAAAGGTCCACCAATTATGTTACCCGTACCACCAGAAATTAGTAGCAGACCATTGTGGTTTGTGTTTGGATAAATAGTAGCAATAGTTAATAGATCCAATATTCCATCTTTGTCTGTATCATTCACAATTATTGGAAAGTCAATTGCAGCTATATCAGTAGAAACATTGCCATTTTTATTAACATGCCAATAATGAGTACCTGAAAGAGCATTTAGTGCTGCTAGCAACCCCTCTGTTCCTGACACTAAGCAATCTTTTTGCTTGTCCTTATTAACATCAATAAGGTGACAATTAATTTGCATTGGTATTCTTTTCTCCCTAGTGAACCAGCCAACCTCTCCAGTATTACCAACTATAAGTAATACTCCATTAACATTATCACCGTTACTAAATCCTTCATGCTTCATGTGATTGCCTCGATAGATGAATATTAGATTTTTGGTATTAGGTAAAGCGCCATTAACCACCTGAATTGCGCCAGAAAGCTCTAAATCATAGTACGGTAACTCCCAACTGGTAGTTTTGTCATGCCATTCATTGTTTGGACAACTGCCTACATCAGAACAAGGTATGCCCCATAAGAACATTATTACGGTAAAAATACACAAAAATATTGATGCGACGAATGCGCAGCGGCGAGGCAAAGACATTTTATTCGAAACATCTGATTGTAAAAAACTTACGTTATCCATTGTACTCTCTAGTGTATTACCATTCGTGTTCAAATCATCCATATCGCTTATACTATAATTTTTAGAAGATTGTAAACCACTATTGTAATCCAAATTATTACAACTGTCCGTAACTCTGAGTTGAGCAGCATTTTCCAATTTTTGTTCGTCTTCAGATTCAGAATCGGATAATGTTTGTTTCAATGGTGCGTAATTAGCGCCATTTCCATTTACTGACATGGCTTACACTGCAAACAATATTACATTAATACCTATTCGTATCCTTACAAATGTAATTACATTATTCTTAGTAAAACAGAGCAACTAATTATATCTAAATAAAATCAATAACAAGATGCTGTCAAACAGTGTCAAGTAAGGAATAAGTATCAAAATCATATTTTGGTATAATTCATCTGTACCAGTTATTTTTTAAATTTATTAGAAGTTAGTAATTGTTGACAAAATTTTGCAAATTATATAATTTTTGTTTTACTATTCGATACTTAAAATGACTATTTCAATAAGATGAAATTAAAATTGCATTCCCTTCATGACTACTATCGTTTTACTTGAAATTTTATTACTTTTCTACGTTGCTAGTAAACATAATAAATTAATATAATGTAAAAACGTAGTGTTCATTTTTCTGACAAAATACGGTCGGTTTATTTCACATTTCTATTGAATAACATTATTTGATGGGTCTTATGAAATTAAATTATGAAACCATTATAAATAAATAGGTATTTACGGAAAAAGTGTAACTTAAAAGAACAATTTATAATATGAAATACCTTCGAAATTTTTCACTGCAACACAGATTTTCGTTCTTTGAAATTATGATACTGATGAATAAGAAAAATTATATTCAATATATGAATATCTTATTTTCACGTCCTTTCGTGACTTCTCCGTACCCTAAGAAAAATCAATAAGATATTTTGTACAAGAATATATCCCTAGTTAGCCTGTATTGTACTATAACGTAAAAAAATTTTTTGCGCGGCAAAACCTCATTTATTTTAATTCATGAAATTATTTCACAATTATATATTTTTTTTAACTAGAATATTTTGTCGTCAGTATATATAAAATAAAAGCAAATCCGAAAATAACTGACATTACCATAGCAATTTTAAGGGGCAGTTTCTTTAATTAGTCATTCTTCACTAATTCGAGTTGAACCAATAAAAAAAAATTAAAATACCTAAATTGTGCATGAATATTTGTCTATTTCTACACAGAACTGTATACACTTTCAACAAGGTGCTTTCCAGAAAGCATTCAACTTTCAATTCAGTCATATTTAAACCAGGCTGAGAGTAAAAGGTATGTTAATATAGTTTGTTGAACAAACTAGATATGTAAGATCATGTGTCTGTTATATGTTAGTTATTTATTCTTACTTTTTATTTCGTTTAAAGGAGCAGGCATTTTAGCAATAAAACAATAAACATATAGGCATAATGTATATTTCTTTTGTATATAAATTGTTTGCAGTTTTTTTACGTTAAAATTCTACAAAGGTTCTAAACATATTTTACTATTATGTCCACACTTATTTAATTGGTGCATTATCCTTGTATGGTAAAAAATAATTCGTTGAGATTGTTGTGTAAACACTCACTCAACAAATAATGCCATTCCATTAAAATATTTATTTTACTAAGCCAATATCGCATTGCTGTTGACTACATCTACACTTCACAAGTTACAATAGTGTTAAGTGAGTTTTGGCTAAAATGTTATTATATTATTGTGAAGGTCTAGTAATATGCTACTTGAGATTATTTAAGGTAAATTTTTAAACTAAATTAGTGAACATCACTAGCCAATACCTTACCTAATTCTACCTAAACCGAAAAAAACCATTACATGGCGTAAAATTTGTCACCTTTTTTTTAAAAATTTCGCTATTTTCATTAAAATTAAGTAATAAATAAGAAAACAAAAACAAGAAATATATACATTTTCAGCCTCAAAACTATGTTATTTTCAGTACTAAATTTTTCTCTGAGGAATTTAATGTGTTGAGAATGGCACAAAATTACATAATTTTGTATGTATGAAACAGTTCTCATAATAAATATATTATTTCTTCACAATTTACAAGTATAAATTTTCTATGACGAATGAACAAATTCTTATCGGATCCAATTTTAAAGTAACTTATTAAGATGTAAAATAGGAACAAAAATTAATAAGTAAGCTTTCTGCAATTAACCTAAACATTAGTCTGGAAATAAATAAATAAAAAATATAGTTACAAAATAGTGTGATGATTCCTTAAGATTATGGACAAGATTAGGCATTAGTGAACAATATACTAAATAAAACATTAACATTACGAAAGTGATGCAACATCCTGGACATTTTATATACAGAAAATGCACTTCCAAATTGTTTTTAAGTAAAAGTATGGATTGTTACATAAGAGGCTCAAACATTTCAGTCTTGCATTAAATCATCTCTATATACATAAACAGAAGTATTACTTAACAAAAATGTTTATGCATAAAACATTTGCACTAAATAGCATATTTGAGTCCCATTATTCAATACTTACAATTAATACAGAAGTTTTATTTAACTATTACATGTTCATATATTATTGGGGTATTTATTCAAAGGAGCCAGCCCTTTTGTCTAGCATCCTGTACTAGACAAGTTAAAAGTATTATAACTGATATAAATTTGTACAAATAATTGAACACCTCTCTCGGGTTAGAATAGGATATTAAGAAAAGCATTATTTGTATGATTTACAATTATCTTCATACACAAGTTATTGAATGATAATATATCAGTGCAGTCTTTCAATGGCAGTTGCTTGCGTATGAAGACATTTAAAATCATCATTGACCAGTAGTTACAATAATCTCCCCCAAGTATTGGTATATTATGATTTTTGATTTGAACTTCATATATATTGGATATGATGATAATGATTGGACTTATAAACTAATGCAGATCCATATATTAGATTGAGTATGGATATTCACCGAGATAGTCTATGAGTGCAGACGGCAGAGGTAAGAGCCTGTGTTTTGGGGCACACCATATTTTCGGCCTCAGAGGGTTGGAGAGGGCTTTGTGAACAGCCAGCCGGGCAGCGTGGAGTAATGAAGGTGGGTTTTTTCTTAACGGGGTTTTAAGTAGAACAGGTGAATGCGTGCAGCCCTCTCGATCCACCCAGACGGTGCCGGCCGCGCCCTGATCTCCTACTCGCGTGTAGTGCTGGACCAACTCCACCACGCACCTGAAACGCGGCATGTACCTCGCCAGGGGCCTGTCACAGTCTAATCTGAAAATAAAATATTTTTTTATTATTATACACTATCTAAACAAACACCTTAGACAAGAAAATCTCCATTTACATCAGTATTTACTATATAATCTGTCTCTACTTTAGGTAATTGGCTTTCTTAAACAGTTTTCTGTCTTTTTTTTTTTTCGTTTTATATAATACAAGTGGCTTTAACATTAGCTTGCAGATATGGGAAGCAAACCTTGTTTGCATAAGTTTTAAAAGCTAAGCATGTTATAAAAACCGCATTTTGACTGCATAATAAAGATGAATGAATTCGATAAAGCTGTAAGCGTCAGTAAGTCGTATCAGCATTGTACTTTAACTGATATCATAATTCTTGTGTTTCATAAAAAGAATCATTGTTTAATTTAAGTACTGGCAATTCGGTTGAAAGAACATAAACTGTACACTTCTTGTGAACTTCACATCACAGTTTTATTATATCATTACATTCCAATACACAATAAGCAGAATATTGTATATGAATTTCAGTAACATTTTCATAAAACAAAATTAATTATTTTTTAAACTTTAATATTTTATATACATAATATATATTACGTATGGATAACGATAATATTTCATCATTCAGACTTCACTCATTATCTACACGATTATTCTTAAATTACGTTATTAAGGTTAATGATGGCAAGCATGATAATGTTTTGTTTTTTATGCACAAATAAAATATAAATTCAATTAAAATCACGTTAAGGAAACTGAAAGTGAACCGATTTTCAACAAGTTTTATGGTTTCCTTCCCTGTGGTTTTGATTCGAGCAAAATTATAAGTTAACAGTCATTGCAAATGTATAAATCTTATTCGATTACATCACACCAGGAATTCGCGGGCCCACCGATCATTGCCCGTAGCGGTTTTAGTAATGACTAACGCTGACTCAGTTTCTGTTACACAAGCGATTAACAGAATTATGCCCATTAAGTAACTTGTTTAGGAAAACTAATAAATCTTATTAATTCTTCCTAGTTGATAATATCTTTACGAAACTGCACGTAGCAATATTACCATTAACTTTCATGAGACAAAGCAATATTAAGTTTATTCTAGAAACTCCTAGCAATGAGAAATGATTATTCAAACTTTTTTAGTTATTTATTATTTCCCGAGATTAGACCCGAGTAAAAACTTTTTTTAAGATTCTTACCTAAAAAAACCCTCTTCGAAATGTAATCTCACAGATGTTGGACCCCTTTCAGTTTGTACTGATAAAGAGAAGATAAAATTTCTATCTCCTGAATCTCTTATGACAAAGGCGCCTACACTTGCATCCTTTAATAAGTTCCGAGCACCCTGTAATGAGAAAACGATGGTGATTTAAATAACCTTATAGTTCAATTAAAATAATTATGATCGATCAAAAAAAAATATCATTGAAATGTCTTAATTGGTTAAAAATGGAAAGTTTTAAAGTATTACATTACTGTTTAATTGTGAATAGTAAAAAGAATTGTTTAAAAATGTATTATTTATTTACTGAATCAGGAATTTACCCATAAATAATATTTTTCATCATATATATTAATTTTTTTATACTGATTGTATGCAAAGAATGTACATACCTGCCAATCCAAGTTTCCATAGTACCATCCAGAGAGTCGTAACGCCCGCAGAGTGTCTGCTAGCCGTCTCAACTCATCATTGTAAGGCGAAGGTATAAAAGGTGACGTGGGGAGAGCATATAGAGGGGACTGTGGCAGGCAGGAGGGATGGACAAAAGGCGGGGCGATCGGGGTGACAGTTGTCTGAGGCTGTATTGTGTTCGCTTTCCCACTGCACGGCGCAAGCGACACCCGCAGCTCATGCCTACAGTTCGGGCAGCATGCGACACCGCTCGACCAACTGTTCAGGGGCACCCCCACTTCCACACATGCATCTGTAAAGAGCAAAAAAGTATTTATTAGACAACTATTTGCACGACGTACTAATGTTCTGCTTAGCTGTGGCCACATACACAAGTTCGACGCTTCACAAAGGTCTCCTAAGATCAACTGAAGTCACTAGATATCGGCGACAATAGTGAGTGATTCCCGAGATTCCTCAGGGAGCTAAGTAGACTCGAATAAATTTGTTTATTCTCACCCGCGCGGATAATAACCACTTAGTCGTAGAGTTACTGATCAATGGTTGGTAACGCTATACAAGCCGAAAACTCCAGCATACTTTCTATTTAAGGAGCAATGTACAATAAAATTACTAAATTTTCATTCGTACAAAGTCTTGACACAACCAAAATGAAATTATCAAGTTACATCTCTAGCTCAAATTTAGAAATTCTATTACAAATTTACCCTTTAGATGTAACTATGTACTTTATGTAACAACTTTTTAAATGGTTCCAAATAAACTTATCTTTTATCAAAATATTTACATTTTAATATCATCATAACATTGCTTAGTCATTTTATATGAAATCTTAACCATTCTTATCAACACGCATATATTTAAATGAAATGTACTGAGAAAACCCTATGAAGAAGTTAGATAATTGCATTAAAATAACTACGTTAGATTGATTTCCTGAAAGACCTTAATTGCAAGACAGTGATATTTTTAAAGCCTATTTGAACCTGTTATACCAAACTTTGCTAGAATGGAATTAAGTTGTTGTCAATTTATTGAAAAACATAACAACTGAAATTGCACTACTTTAAAAAACACCAGAAGAAATATTTCATAATGACCATAGTACCGGAAAATGTAAATTGTTGTAAATGTTTGAAATTTTAAAACAATAAGCTAAAGTCACTTTATTTGATGATAAGTGTATCCTAATGTAAAACATACTTTTCTGAAATTTTATTTGATATTAACTTCTCCACGATTGAAAATTATAAACGCTTACAAAGATCTTATTAGCTAAGAGCGAGAAACTTATATCGGACAAAAGATCAATTAAATTTGTCAAAAAATGTTAACAACGTTAATTATCTATATCATTATTGACATATTTGACTTACTTTGAGGTAATAGTGTTGCAACTAAAGTCATAATTACGGACGAAGTCTTCGATATACTTCTGTTCGACAAACATTTAATTTTAAAGTACACCAGTCATTACCGGATTTTTTAGTACCTCTTATAGCCTAATGTCCATAATAAACACTATTAAAAAACAAACTATAATACTTCAGAGTTATTTGTAAAACGAGCACTTTCCCGCCTAATTTGAAACTACTGAAATTTTCTCACTCACAAAATTAGACCATAGATTAAAAATCAAAATCGGAATAAGTAAACATAGTTACAATTTTTCGCGTTGTATCTCGCATAATGAGTAAGTGGTCTCAACGCAACACGCGCTACTACAAGATACCGACGCCGAAGTACAACTGAATATAAAGAGGGGGGAGCCAACGGACGCGAGGCGACAATACGAAGTGATACATACGAAACAAACGTTCACTGACTTCCAAGAATTCATTCACTAAACAACAGCGCCAATTAACGACTTATCTAGTAATTTTCTAGCGATAATACGCTACACACGAACAATATTTTTACTCAAAGCTATGACAGAGTTATTCTTTTCTTTAACATTATTGTGATAAAAATTATTTAAAAGACCTGAGGTGTCAGAATTTATATAACAGATTATTTTTTTAGGATAAAACTTTAAAGTATATTGCTGCGTATGTGTATCCATTATTTACAATGCCGGGCAAAGTGGTTGCCAGAATGCGAATCGATTGGAAGAAAAAGCCCTGGCGCCAAAATATCAGGGACTGGTCAAGGATCGCAAGTGCCGTTCAAGTTTTTCTTCAATAAAAGATAGTAAGAGTTGATTCCAAATGATAATTCATGATTCATACTTGTCACAGATAATCATTGTATTTTCATATTGATTACAATCAAACTACCAGGAAAAGATATTTACAAATTCTTAAGCAATGTATTGAGGGCCGTTCGAGATTTTTTTAATCAGTAATGGGCTAATACTTAACCTCGATTTCACCCAATGTTAAGTAACAAAGAAGCCTCAGGTGGGGAAGTGTATTCGCCTAGAATACACTCGCATGTATGAGTGCTGGATCACAGCAATTCTGTTATAGCAGCAGATTGATATTTGGGGTGGTAGTTAGTCAAGCAGGTTCGAAAAACCCTACCGCCATTCAGACTCCACTATCGTGTGGCCCCAGTGAACCCAGGACTTTAGAGATTTGAGTAAACCACTGCTCTAGTCAAAAGTCTAAGTCGTGAAATAGATTCGCACTTCTAGATAATGATCAATTTCGTAGTGTGGAGGAGAATTTTAAGTGAGCATGAAAAGACAGATAATACAATAAAATGTAAAGAATCGAACGTCGTATTTTTAAACAATTGCAATTGTTGATTATGAAAACAATATCAACGATGCAAAGCAATGTGATCTTATAACAAAATACGGTAGTAAGTAGTAAGTTGATATAAAAAATTACAATAATCCATTCGATTCGTCATCATATGTTAACAATGTAGCAGATTATCTGCGATAGCGGTTTTTTTTATATGATAAAAGTAAATGTTTTTTTTTCGTGAAGCGACAGACACGCACGCACAACAGTCGCAACGCATTCGAATTTCGAACGGGCCATAGAGAGCGTATTTCCACGTAGTGCGATTATATTTGGCGTTCTCAGAAACCCCCTACCTGCGTCGCTTTCACAGGCGAGTCGAACATCTGCCGCTGCGTGTTCCTGATACTACTTACGCAGCTGTGGATACGTTAAGATTTTGTATTGTAATTATTTGTAATTACATATAAGAAGGCATACCACATAGTTATATTTAATCGATAGAATAACTAAAGAGTATTTTTCACTACACAGGAAAGAAGAAGAAACTTTCGAGATCTTGTGATAATATTTCAATAGTTCTACCGAAAATGCCGCTCGTTAATGAATTGATGAGATCGACTGCCGTAGAGACTTTAGGAGGTCATCACATTTCGTGGAACACGGCACACTCCGATTTCAATTTCACAGTGAGATACCGTTGTTCTCGGTACTTCTTCATTTAACGGGAGGGCGAGGGAAGGGGGGCTTGAAGCTGAATAAACACATTCGCGGAATCCATTCCGATGTTTTCTAAGTCCGCTTTGCGTTGACGCGCACTGGAAAGTGGCCTAAATTTGCTAACATTAGTGATGCAAGCCGTCTGACCTAGTTTAAGCCCTATGTGGGTGCGCAGGACTCATATTCGTCGTAAACATTATTTATAACAAAATTTGTATACCTATACTGCAATTATGTAAATAAATATTCTATATTCTGTTGTACAAAGCGCCACAGTTACCTTTTAAAAGTAATAAAAAATAGAGTAACATTTCCTTTGATTTTTAATACATTTCTTAAGGAACTATTTATTACTGATCAAAAAAGAGGAATCCTTGTAAAATTAACACATCTGTCATTGTAACATCAATAATAGTGAATCGATCCTTTTGTAGCTTTCTTTACTTGTAACGCAACTGTTGTGTATTTCGCAATTAATTAATAGAAAATGTGGTTAAACAGTAAAGTCATGAGATTTTCAGGTATTCATTAGTTAGTTTCTATCACGGTATTGCAAACTGATATGTTAATTTATCACCTCTTAAATATTTTTGTAAATATCGAATCTGTTTTAAACATTCTGTTATAATTTTACAGGCAGCTTAAGTACAATAACTTGGAAACAAAGTAAATTAAAAAAAAATAACTATCGCGTTACCGCCTTTAAATGAAATATGACGCAATAAATCGATGTAATAAAACACAATGAGCATTCACAAGTTATTCCACAGACCATAGCGGGCATCCTTGGTGTTTATATGGGATGGTGCTATAATAAGCAGTTCTAGGAACAAGCGAGATAAACAAGACAACGTTGCGGTGGATGAACTAGTAGCGAAATATACAAATAAACATGTCGTCGTCGTATGCAATCAATTACTTTACGCTCATTTAATTATATAAACAATAATTGCATTGAGTACATTACATTAATCGCTTTAGAATTGCCATTCGTTTCTTCGACAATATTACTTACATAATCATTTAGTCGGATATTACATGAGATTAACAAATTTCAAAACCATTTAATTTGTTTGCGTAAACATATTTTTGCAATATTGAAACTATTTTGCCATTTACGTGTCGCTATTTTTAATAATTAATTTCAATACTAATTTCTTAATTTTTAACTAGCATTAACCTTACGGAGCACAGTAAAGCCTAATGTTGGTTTTGTTGCGTTCTTGTAATTCTTTTGATGTATGTAAATGAAATAAAAAAAAGTTACTCTGCACGTTTCTATGACACGATACAATACCCATGGTTACTAGTATACTAAAGTGACAGATGTCCTAATGTCATAATTATTATTACAGTATCTAGCTATAGGTATAGCTCCATGATAACTATGACATAAGTACATCTTCACCTCAGAGTTATAGCTACTCTCAACAATAATTCTTCTTGATAATATTTCATCATCATGCATAAAAACAATTACTTAAATATGAAGAATGAGGATTTTGTTCTTCATAATAGCAAACGATGTATACTGGTATTGTGCTAGTATTTTTTTTATTTTCATACTAAATATTAACTGGAAGAAAATATGTAAAAATGTTAATAAACAAACAGAATATAATTGAATGTTTTGTAACAACGTATTTACAAAACATCTTAACTGTATTTAAAGATTCTAGCGTAAAAATTACTTTTTAAAAAATATGAACGAATTTTTATTGTACTCAATTCACCACCTCCACTTTGTATTGTTAGATAGTAAGGCGTTTCTCGAAATTGTCAGTTGAATGACAATATCATTCCCAGAATAGCTTTTGTAGTTATTTCTACTTTATTTACAATTCATAATTCGATGAAACTTAAACAAGTCACGGTATAACAAGCAACTACAATTAAAGAAACATTTCGACAATAAATTAAAGAAAAATTAAAATTTATATGTATAGATAATTAGTGACCTCTTTAAGCAATTATAATTAGACGTAAGCTTACAGCACGCAATGACAAATTAAATCCGATACTAAACAGCCAGAATTTAAATCGTGTATATAACAGACTAAAAAAATATTTTATCGTCGTAGCAATATTTTGTGATACATGTCAGCAGCCTTATCATGTCTTTATGACTAATTTAATGTCAAATGTAAATTAATACTTGTTTACTTACAAATTAATATCGCCATAAAATAGAACAAATACGACGCTGCCTCGAGAAATAAATATAAACTATAACTTAGTATAGGCGTTAAAAAAATGGCGCCTGGCGCTCTATAATTATGTCAAATAGAAAATACCGAGCGAAGGCACGTGACAGGAAACGAGGGATCTAGGCGAAGATAATTAATAGCATGCATAATGAAGATACTACGAGCGTTATGTCGTAATCATGCTAATGAGAGCAGCGTCTGTGACGATACGCACCGCCTGTGTACGTTTTATATCACACGTGCTTTACTTGTTGATGAATTAATTAATCGAATAAACACATATAAACAGATTTGCTCTTACGTAAAACATTTATGTATTATGAAATACGAAAAAGGTTATTATATCACTCGAAATAAAGTCATTATTAGTCTTTAGATAAAATGGAATCACTTAAGCATCTGTACCAATTCACATGAAATTTATAACCGGCGATTATGAATTTTATTAACATGACAGGTTAATTATATTTTAATATTTGGAACCAAGGAAATAGCCTAAAGAAAATTTTATAAGTTTACTATTGTAAAATAAATTTTATATGAATTGTTTTACAAATTCGAATAGTGTGAGTATTAATCTATCAGCTACTAGAAATGTTGTAATATTAAATTTTTAAGGGGAATTTTAATTAAGTCGATGTTCGGACAATGGCAGCTAATTGTCGCCATAACGACGCGAGTTCATTTTTCTATCGGTATCACACAGTTTTCAGGTTTCATCCGGTGCGATGCCATCATTTACTCTCTTAATCATTGCACTAACGTAATTATTTTAAAATGAAATAAACGCGATAGAATTAATTGAATTTGAAAGCAATTACTGAATAAAGTAATAATAGCTTTATAGAACTTGCTTCAGTGATACAATAGTACATAGGTTATGAGAGGTAAATGTTTGGTTTTAGAATAATATCTATTATAATAAACAAATTATTGTTAATAATGAATCGTAATACACTTGATCTAACGTAAATTGTTTTGTGGTAAACAAAAAATATAAAAGAATCGAGTCTTTAGTAGTTGTTAGTAGTAATAACAAACGGTTATGAAGCGAACACCTAGAAACAATAAATCTAGGTATATAAAAGAATTCAATGAACAAAAATGGATTCCTGAAAGAAGCCATGTGCTTCTCCCTAGTATTATTGTTTTGTTTTTCACCAATCAATCCATTACTCTTTATTAATCGTGGATTTGCAAGAGCAATAAATCAAGCAATAAATCCGTGCGATGTACGAAAGCGGTACAATTACCAATTATTCTCAGTAGTTGTAATAAATGGCGAACGGCTGTGTTCCGCGAATAATAACATTTCGTATTTTTTTTTCACTTCGATACTGGTTTTATTCGATGCAAAAAAATATATACGGGACGGTTTTATTGTTGATTGCAAAAGGCGGCTTTCCGAGAAGGGCCGTGCGTTCGTTAGTTTTTCGGTTTTTTAATAAATACATTTGCTCGTTAGTGTAACATTTGTATCATTATTTTAAATATCATAGCATTAATAATGTATTTTTGTTTATATTCCTATTTTAAATCTATAATGCTATTAAATATTAATATTTTATCAAAATAAATAGGATGATGACTTTAATTTTACTGAAATATCGGAATGGTTCTTCCGTTAGTAGTATAAGAATTAAAACATCTCAAATCGGAAATTATTTTAGCTAAAATTATATAACATTGTCTAAACAAAGTATAAATATGTATATAAAAGAAAAATAAATTCTTTTACATTACGTATTGAATATTAAATTTTAAGTCAATAATAATTTTATATCTTCAAAGTAATTTCATTAAGATCATTCGAATTGAAAGCATAAATGTAATTTTCTACAAACATATCTTTATTTTTTTTCGAGGTGATATGTTTTTCTTTTTTTTATTTACCCGAACACTAATTGTTGGCATGGCGTTTAATATTTATTTTCTTGTAAATTCTTAAAGAAAGCGTGCTGCTGGGGTATTTGTTACGTCGTTTTTTCTCCCTATCTAGAGTATTTAGGAAACGGTGAAGGGTGGGCGAATAAGGGTGCTATCTATATATGAAAATATATGACGTCAAAAAGTGGTGCATGATGACTTAAATAAGCTGATGACTAAATAAATAAGTTGACTTTCACTTTGATACAATTGTTTAACTAAAACGCTATTTCTAAATTTATTCCAATAAGGAAACATGTTTGGAACTGTTACATACAAGGAGAGATACCAAAGAAAGGTAAGCTAATATTGTCGTTCTGGTCATTCAACGGAATGCGGAGATCAGAAACGAACAACAGACACTTACTCGGTGTTAGTCACGTTGGAAATTTCTCGAAGGTGCGTTGTATCAGTGACATCAGATTTGTATTAACTGCAACATTTCAAGTATATTATTTAGCATAATTTATGTCACAAGTTTATTTTAAAGTGTTGTCATTCGATGTCACCGTTTTTAATGAATATTCAGTGTTGACAGTTAAAGGTCATCGAGTTAATTTGCGATATTTCTTCCAAAGCGATAACCTACAGCGATGTCGGGTATAAAAATCAAGTTTAGAGGTATATTACGTAATAAAATGACTCTTACAAAAAAGTCAGCTTTACCTTTATATTCCTTTTTTAGAGTTCCAAAGCCAGAGGCGTCTAGCCCTAAGCCACCGCCATCAGTCTGTCTATCCCCCTGACAGCGGGCTCTATCTCATGAACCGTAATAAAAGGTAGAAAGTTGAAATTTTAATAGATTGTATATAACTATTACCGCTAAAACGATATTGTAAGGAACCTTTCGCGGTGCTAACACTTGGCCGTTTTTATTATATTCACACTGATTCATAATTAAAGTAGAAGTAATAACTAGTTCATTCATATTTAAGTATTATTTACTATCAAAAAATTTTTATTTTCGCTCTGTTGACAAAAACCGGTCCCGTAATTTAAAAACAACGTTAAAAAATAATAATTTAACACGACACATAATGAGCATTACATTATATTAAGACAGAACCATTATGGTTAATTGTTTATTGAGTGATAAAAAAGATTATTTCTATAGATAATATATTCCATATTTCTGTTTAACCAAAGCTAATATGTGTGCGTGTAATACTCGTTCCTAAGTATATGGAAGATCAATGATGCGTCGCTATGGTTAGTGCAGAGTTTTTACGATGCCCGTTTCCTTTCACCACGTTCCGGTCTTATTTTTCCTTCGGCGGGACGGACGAAGCAAAAGTTTATTAATGAGGCACGAAGAATTCAAAAAGTCCAATTACGTGGTAACGCCATCTTGATTTAGATGATTTAACTTTTTCCTTAGCAAGGTTATATTTTGGAAATGTTGATTATCTCTTTATAACTTCTTAGGTGTTGAATGATGTTTGACTGAAAACTATTTTTTCTATCTCGGCATCCCGCATATTACGCTATAAATGTATCAAAAATAAATAGTGCAATAAAAAATATATAAATACATATTTGCGTATAAGGTTTTTTCTTCGCGTATACATTTTATTCATATCAACCATTTTATTAACAAACTTAAATTTACTGACGCGTTCGTACCATATCCGTTTCGGTCATTGGGTGTTGCCGCAAATGGGTCAGGTATTGAGCGACGCTTTCATATTGCAAAATCAAATTAAATTTCCACTTTCATTATTTTAATAATATTCAGATGTCATTATATTTGAGTGTATTTATTTGAAGTTAGTACATTAAAAGTTTATTTTTATTATGATAACATCAATTGCCAGCATTTACTTTTGTTATTTTTCAATAAAATGTTTTAATTACTTAAACAACAATGTTAATGTTAATCGTCCTCAACACATTAACTTTAAAAGCTAACTCATTAAAAGTAGATCAGTATTTTAGTCTATTAATTCGTAATAAACTTAAGCAAGAAATTAGATGTTAGTTCAACGAATAAACTATGGGATAATATTACTATTTTATTGAAATTATACATATAATTACAAAATTTTGCTGTATATAAATTAAAAATATTTACTTTAACAAGGCAAAATAAATTTAACAAGACCAAAAGGACAGGTAAATTGACCTAAAACTAAAATAGTACTCTATCGTCGAGCAAAACAAAAGGTTATCAAGCTAAATTCATTTCTAAACCGTTCACTTAAAGCTGTAAATGCTCTAAATGTTAATTAGAAACCTTTGCAAGCGGCTACATTATCTTTATCTTTAATGCCACGGTAACATGAACCTAATGTATGGACTGAGTTACAAAATGTAAAGGCCTATACAGACACTACTGTCTATATAAAGAAAATATTGGTCTATATATTAGAAATTTGTTATAAATGATTATGGCGAAACATTAGCGCTTTGTAACCCGTGCAATATTTGCTAGCCATACTGTTCGGACGATCATGTCTTTTATTATTTACTTATGTAGATTTCAAAGTATTTTATTATATTTTGATATTGGTTACTAAATCTTCATACATTTTTTATTTAAGGTGCGCAAAAATAAAAATACGCAGTCGTTTAAAAATATAATACATGTATGTTTGAGCAATTTACAATATATTTTTCTATAAATTATATATAATAGACCATATGAAGGGGCCTTTACTCTTTTTGTTATTTGTTGGTGTAGGTAAGTACTTGAATTTACGTACTGTAATTCAGCAAACTTGAGTATTATATGTATATGATAAACGGTATTAGGTTACTAGATAAAAACGATACGTGTTTTTCTTAAGAAATTCAGTGGCGTATAAATACAATCGCGATATATGTTGGTATCATTAATCGTGATCAGCTTACTTTTGGACAACAGTTGACACTGTTAGATAGAAACCAGAATTAGTTTCTACCTAACAAAGTATCATGTAATGTCCGAAAAGCAATTTCCTACTAATTATATGTTTTACTACAACTCATATTACTGCAATCAGTGGCATAAGCACAGTGTAAACTCAAATTAAACATAAAAGTTATAACATGATGTGACTTACTTTATATTATAAACCATTTTATAATCTGTTTTAGGTAATATTCAAGCGTCTAGACTATCATAGTGACGATATAAACAATGTCTACAATGTTTCTAATGTGGACAACCTGAGAAATTACGCCTCCGGTATCCATTAAACACAAAACTATAGTACTGGAAAATCACTTTAATAGGACTTAACGTTCCATTTCAGATACGATACGATAAAATATATCATTATAACCTAGTGCTCAATAAAAATTCCTTACAATACAGATCCAAAACCAGACGTATTTCCTATCTACCAATAGTTAAACTTATAACGCACCGCCTATGTATTGATTTCTTTGAAATGTTATACTTCAAGGTTTCTCTAACGTAACTCTATCAATTAATGTATTTCGTATCTACCACACCTAACACATAATAATAAATGAAAGAAATAAAATAACAGTAATATAATACTTTTGTTACAACTAATTACTAACGGATATGTTAAAAATATATTTTTTTTAATAATTACTGAAATTTAGTGTCCTTTAAAATATATTGTTTTTGTTCTAAATTCAAATTTCGGATATAATTTTCAAAATTAATCGGTGAATATGATAATCGTGTGACGAATAGTAGAGTCGAGTCTACTGGCCAGTGCCAGTAAACCGGTTCAGAATACTTAGATATATTTATGGCTATGTTTGATCCATTACAGACGGAACAGCGGGCAGCGTGGCTCCGACTTAAAATAGCCGCGCCTCGGTAATTTCGACACGGGTATTGAAAACGGTGAAATATTTTACAACCGGTATATTCTAGCAAGAAATAATTTGTAAATATTTAATAAAAAGTAAATATGAGGTATATGAGACAATATGACAATGAGACACAAATACAAGTTCTGTTTGACTGGCAGAATAAATCAATGCTGTTATAGCGACTGATTGGCATCGAAGGTAGTAGCTAGCCTGGCGAGTTCGAGAAAACCCTACAGCAATCTAGACTCCACTCTTCATGAGCCCCCAGAGTCGAACCCTAGACGTCTTAGATTCAAGGCGTGTTGAAAAATATTGCGCTACAAAGGCAGTTAAATTAACACTCCATTCCTCATGAATATAATTCACTTTCACATTCACTACATATTAAAAAATCCAACAGTGGCACAAACAATTCACGAAATAGATTACGCTCCTTATTAACAGAAGGGAAAAGCGAGATTTTTTCGTCCTGGGGAACATTATGAGTGAATTGCAAAATAGTGAGGTTCAACAAGGATTTTTAAAGTTCCACAAATAGTCATTGCCTATATTACTACAAATTATATTATTTTTTCGTCGAAAGCAAATATCACGGATTAATATAACCCCAACAAAGAAGACTGACCTTTAACATCTTCAACACCCACGCCAAATAACTAAAAATAGTTCACCGGTTATGTAACACCTGATACCTTTAATTGGACCCTAATACTCGTTAATTCTTTTTCTAAATGAGAGACAATTACTAAGAAATGTATAGTATTATTTTTATATGGATACAAATTTAATACAGGAGAGCTGAGAAGCCTGAAGTTTAACGGTTGCGGATTACATTTCAAACTATTTCTAGTTGTTCGTTCGGGTGAGCGATTTATTGAATTTGTATAATTTAATGCATCGAATAGCGAATCGTTTGATATATTTCTTAAATAATGACAATAAAACGTGTAATTTTCTTTTATTGTTTCGAATAAAGACATTTTGCTGCGACTTTGGAAACGAGTACCGGAATAACATGAATACTGGGATCGCACATACATTCATTACGAGCTAGGAATAGAAACAACAGTTAAAAGAACCAATGGCACGGCGCACGGGTCATGTGACGCGCGAACGTTCTATTTCGCTATTTGAATTTCGTTCTTTTTACTTGAAAGTGCTATTAACCCATTGACTGCCACGCACATTTAGCGCACTGTCGTGGGTGCCGCGGTATTATTAAAGTATAAGTTATAATTTTATTAAAAAAAAATCATTAATATTTTCTCTATCCTATATACATTTTTCATTCTTAACAACATTTTAATCATAATTCTTAAATCAAATAACTATTTCTATTTTATGTAAACTTCATCGTCCCCTACAAGATATCTTGCAGTTGGCAGTCAATGGGTTAAAATGCACTTAGTATCTTCAATAATAATCCTTTGAATTAGAGTGGTGACTCTGCCTCGTCGTAAAAGTTACTTATCGAGTGCAAAAGGTTGTAATATAAAAGTTTTAAACGTTGTTTTTATGACTATTTAAAATTTTATGTAGAAATCTACTTAAAGCCTAGCAATAAATCACTGGTTAGTTCGGGCGAAAACAAACTCACAAGTGCAATGGGTAAAGGCTAATATCTTAATACAATATACGTGGGACACACAGAAAGTTTTGCGGCACTAAAAAAAATGTTCTATAGGTAAATATATTTTTATTACATCTTTTTAAAGTACTATCCACCAACTTCTATACAAAGTTTCATGCGTCTGAAATGCGATGAGAACTGTATCCCTTTGAGCTGATTTTTTATTTTTGGCAATAAGAAGAAGTTACACGGTGCTAGGTCAGGGCTGTAAGGAAGGTGATCCAGGAGTTTGACCGGTGTGCTGTCTAGGAAGTCCCTCGTTTAGATTCTGTGTGGGCGAGTGCATTGTCGCGGTGAAGCAGCAGCCCACGGAGCCTTGTTTGGTCGCTTGTTGCTCAGAACAGAGAATACTTCTGCCAAGAAATTGGTAGTATACCAGTCCGCGTTAATGCTTCTTTGGTTTCGTAAAGGAATTGACACCAAATAGTAAACGTGCAAAAGCTCGCGATCAAAATCTTCCCCCCGCTCCTAGGTCGCTTTACCTTAGTAGGCGTTAATTCGTTTTGAAACACCCAAATCGTCGACTAGCGCTTAGTTTCTGGATCATATTGATATATCCAGGATTCATTACCTGTAACGATGTCGTAAACACGCCGAGACGAGCCTGCTTCAAATGTGTCTATCATATCATGCCACCATTCTACCCTTGGCTGCTTCTACAGAAGTGTGTGAGAAACTGAATCTTAAAGGAAAAAAGTAGGGATTTCATCGTTCCCCTTATTATTAAATAGATTTTTTTAATTATTGCGATTTGTTATCAGTCCACGTAGATTGAAGTAATCGGTGCACCAGCTCATGAAAACTTTAGCTATAAACGTTTCTAACCAATATAAGAGTTTAGACGATTCAACCTTCACGTGTTCTCGGAATGTCTGACCGGTTGGCTCTACGTTGCGACTCGGTTCCCGGAATGACGATCCCGCAGCCGTTCGATTTTTAAAATAAACGCGTTCCGTTATACGGAGTAGTTCGAGTTTTATCAATTGTCAATAACGGCGGCAAGTGGAGGATAATACTTTAACCCGTTCTCATGAAAAGGTTAATAACTATTGTTATTATGGCGATCGTATTTTAAGACTTAAATATTTCAAGCCGCGCTACTGGTAACTCGTTATATTTTCCGACGTGGGCGTTGTATCGTAAAAGTGTTTCACGTCACTCGGTGACTTATTGTGGCGTGATACATTATTCATGGTACGCCCGTACTCCTTGGCTACGCGGTGACGTCACTACGGGCGCAGGGCGCGCGTAATCGGCCGGTCTCTCGACCGGCCTGAATACGAGTGATCTAATACTTTACCTTCACCTGATTTCTGTTTAGCGAAATGCAAGTGGTTATTTTTAATATTGTGTATGTTTTTTACGTGCACATTATAGGGAACTGTAATAATTATACACGGAAACGAGCGGATATAAAAAATCCTATTTTTTTTTCAATACCACTTTTATGCCTTTCAAGATTACCAATTATATTTATCTAGTGAACCGTTATAAAGGCTTGCCTGTCAAACTTTCTAGTTCATTAATTAATTTTTAGACTCGATATTGTGAGATGTAATAATTGTAATGATGTATTAGTATATATCCCTAAATAATGGATGTTTTACTTGTTAGCAATGATCTTTTAGATATGTTTACATTGGGAGATCTTTGTCTGTAGACATTATTTTTTAAATAATACTGTATTTAAAGCGAGTGTTTTAATAATTTTCTATATAATTAAGCTACATTGAAAGAATACTTAATAAAACACGAATATTTTATATAAAATATTTCGAGAACGCTTGTCGGCTACTTATTTTATCCGTAATATTAAAAGCTGTCACAGCAACGTTTTCTTTCTGCATATATAATTTATCAAAGTTTTTCGCAATGTCATTCTAATTGTTTTTATACTTTGTACCAATTGTTACCCATACAATGGGGACAGATAGTGAATATCTATACCC
>DWQX01001260.1:0-29731 GCA_018245475.1 Pharmacophagus antenor | reverse complement strand
TCATTCTTTATTCTGTAAGCAATAAGATTCACGATTACTATTATACAGCATACTATTCGTACAGTACTAGAATTAACAATAATATGTTATGCAAATTTAAACCCTATATTATATATTTAAGCACTCTATTCAAAAATACTTATCCTCTTTGTATTGGACTCTTTCGGTTTACGCGCTAAAATTGTTCGTCAGAACGACATCAAGTAGTAGTGTTATCACATTGTCCGCCAGTTGCCAGCGAAAGTCTACCATTGACACAATACGACCAGTTAAGATGTGATTGACTGGTAATTGCATGTTGTAAATGGACTTCCATTTTGTATTACATGCGTGTGAGTGTCACTTACGTCCAGCGTGTGAAATAATCCAAGGCGGTCATAAAAATTATAATTTTTCAAAATTAAGCACTTCGTAATATACTAAGCACCTCTCTTATGTTAAACTTGGTACTAATGACTGTGTTTTTGTATATTCTATCAGTCTATTATTGAGAATTAATAGAAACGTTAAAGACAAAACAAACATGAACTGTCGACGTCAGCGGAAGCCCTCCGTTAAAAATTATTAGACAAATGCTACTTAATCGATCGATCGTATATTTCTTAATTCATGTCTATTATTTTAATGTGTATCTATGTAAAGAAAAAATATTATTGTATAAGTATTATGTATATACGTAAAAATAACACTTTTAAGGGTTACACATTGATTTTGTTCCTAAAAATATTACCTATGCCAGTACAACACAATGTTAGTGATATTTAATATCACAATCAAGTACACGGAATGCCTCGATAGCTCCTATTAAAATATGCCTAAAAAAATATTTTTGAAGTGATTTAAAAACTGTATAAAAGCGAAAACGTGTTTTCGATTATCGTGCAAGTCGATGGACAGATTTATTGTCAAAGCACACAAAGTAGTGAAACTGTTCGTATTAGGAACGGATCCTAATTTTCTTCATTAGTTCATTAGTTTTGTATTTGAAAGCTTCACACTACACGTCTATTCCACTGGCAATGGTATTGTAATCGATTTTTACGAGTTACACAAGAGGCACGGTGGATATTGCATTTTTGCAGCTCCTGGACAACTCTGTCGGAACTCTGTACCATTGGAAATGTTGGAAATGTAACGCACACCATAAAAAGACCGCAGCGTATGTATGGGCATGAGCAGGCTTCTTAATAAATTGTTGAGAAGCTATTTGCAAGTAACTGCGCCCACTGCCACAAACGTATCCTTTTAGGGCTGCCACTATTTGAGACTATAGCTTTATTGTAATATACATATGTTTTAACTTATCTGGTGTTACATAAAATATGTTCAAATATTGTAAACATACGATTATCTCGTACAGATTCACAGATTAACTCATTTTGCAATCAGGTTCAGATTTCTTTTTTTTATATACTTATGTATATCACATCACATGCTTATATTATTGTTTTCCGTTATTAACCCTTAGCACGAGAATGTATATTTGTGCGAAGAAATAATCGAAGAGAGGGAGATATTGTGGCGCTTTTCCACATTTAGCATTAAATGATTTTAGACATAAGTTAACGTATAAAATGTTTATATTTTAACATTGCAATCTCCAGGTGACTCTTGTATTAAACAATATTCACAATTCGATTGCGACGTTAGGTCACGTGGTGAGTGAGTCACCTCTCAAGTGCAAAGGATTAAATTACTGATTTTTTACTAATAATAAATTCTCACTAAGTTATAATACTTACCTTTAGTATATATTAAAATTAAAGTAATTTCAATGTTTCTGTAGTGTAAGTAAATAGAAGAAAATCCTAGAGTATTTTTAATGATGAACGTACTCGTATACATTCATATGCTTCGTTTAAGATTTTGACAACCCTAATACAACACATTACATTTGGAATATTTAATTTATATTCAAATCGAAAACGAGTCGGCAGATGGAGCGGAGCATAACAAATTGTTCGTTTCGCTCATTTTGAATAACGTAAGCGATAAAAAATTACGACCGGTCAGCATTTGGTAAACACTGATGCTCGGGAAGGCAACATCTGGTTTAGGTATGTGGCAGTCCCTGCTCCGGCGGCTTTATTATGTACGATTAGCGATAGCGAAAATCTTGCATTAATGGCTGTTAAGTGTCGTAATTTTTTTTATCGATAATGAGCTAATACTTGGCCTCGATTTCACACGATGTTAAGTGACAACTAGGCTGTAGATGATAAAGCGTGTTCGCCTAGAATACTGCTGGCTCACACAGTTACGACAGGTGGAACAAAACGAAGCTGTTATGGCGGTAGATTCACATTGAGGCTGATAGCTAACCATACAGTTTCGAAAAACCCTATTACCATCTGGATCAACTACTCGCTTGGCCCGGGAATCTAACCCGAAACTTCCGCGATACAATGCAAGCGGTAAATCAATGCCCCACGGAGACTGATGTTTAATCAATCAATCATTACGTTAGTTATTACGGAAGTGATCCTTTAGTTGTCAATCGCTTACCGTATACTGCACTTTTTACAGCTACGCTAGGAAAAGAAAATGCTTACTATGGTACAATTATTGCTGATACATAATACGGCTTGTACGTATGATGGCAATTAAGTACGATGTACGCCATCGCTAATGGTTCTCGATATACAAAGTACCGCGGGTAGCAATCCGCGGGTGTCCGCTAAACAATGATCTCTCGTACTGACCTACAATAGAACGCGGTCTTGTAACGTGTATCGAAGTATTACTTAGCTTTCGCCTAGGAAAGCGGCCATTTGCGGTTCTGATGCTATTACATATAAAACGGCCTGTACTTACGTACTTGATTATTAATAATTGCGGTCGGCCACGGAGTACGGTGGTGGTAGTGGCCCAGTGAAGTAGCGGGTCCGTCACTGGTCGATACGAAGTGACGGTACTTTGTTATTGTTTCAACCCTTTTGATGGTACCACCAAGTTATATACAGGACTTAAAAAAGTGGAGACGTTAAATTTGAAATTTGCATATTTGTAAGTCATAAGGAGATGCCATTATGCACAGAAATAAATACATAAATAAATAAAATTCAAAGACCTATCTCATTTACTGACTGACCTATACATCAACACATAACCTAAACTACTGGTCCTGTAAGTAAGAAATTTAGGTGTTCTCTGTGATGTGAAGATATCCATTAAAATGAAGTCGGTTTTTGGATACCTTTCCTAAAGGGAAAAATAGAGGATTCAAATTTCAATAAAAATATTATTCTATGATTCGATGGACTCATAAATAGGTACACTTGATGAAGGGGGGTTAATGTTGAATAAAAAAATTACCACGACCAGAGAAGCGGGCGGGTGGCGACTAGTTACTTAAGTTTGATAATTAAAATTAGATTGTAATGGTATGTTACTTCATTGTATAATCATTGAAAAATACAAGAAATATTTATTTACAGTATAGATCTTAATAAAACAAACAAATATCACTTCTGCTAAACGTGATCATGCAAGTAAAAATTTCTGCGTGTTATATATAACTCTCGGATTTTTAAGAAATATTAACTAATCAATCGGTTATCATCTATGATACTTTTTATGACGTGAAAATCTTTAATAATAATCGGGAATAATAAATTTAATATCTTATTCTTTTATTATCAAAGCCAATGTATAATTTAATTATTATTATCATGTTTCGATTACGGTTTTAATATGCGAAGTATGTGCTATTGTTATAACACGAAACTGCTGAGAAGTTAAACCTGCGCACGTCAGATTAACGATCGGGCCGCATCATGCCACCGGAACCGCAGTGTTTGATGGTATCACGTCACGTCATATCACTTCATTTGCATCGCGTAGGCATCAAGTTTATGTTGAACACGAGAGCCTGAATGTAATCTACAGTCTACGCTCATTATGTAGCGTAGTGAACACTTGTTACATATAAAGAAAACGTACAATGAATGGATGGATAATAAGTATGTACTACGGAAGCACTCTTAACTTCACAGCTTACAACAGGGGAAATGTTATATGTTTATCTGCTGTTTTATACATGTTGTATATGACGATGTAAATATAATTGTGGAACGTTCAGGGCAACCGAATGTAAATATTTCATAAAAAATAAATAAAAATATCCTTGATTGCGGGCAAAGATTAATGGGAATAATTTTATTTTTACATTAATAATATCTTATAATTTAAAGATATTGGACAAAATGTGCCATAGATTGATTAAATTGTTTAAGTTAATTATTAATAATTTTATTAAAAATAACATGAATTACAAATGTTTCCTAATCTTGTTTTTGTTATCTTTCGCGGATTTGGTGGACATCGCATTTTCATTCGCTGATGTAAGAGAATTTTAACCATAACTAATAGATGATATAAAAATTTTATATTCGCATAAACATTTATAGAAAAACTTAGCCTGTTACAAGTACCGTTTATAATAACCCCGTTTAACGGTGTAGCGTACGGTCGTAAAAACTATTAATATTGTTTCGATAGGCATCAACTAATCATCATATGTTAGATATTTATTAGTTTTAATACTCTTTAAGTGATTACTAATAAGTAATGACTTCTTTTCAAATTTTACGTTTTTCCATTTTCGATTCGACGATAGATGTAATTTCTCTAAAAAATACTACTACTATATATTACGGTTGCGCAGCGATCTAAAATGATTCTTAGCCTCCGACACCAGCTTATGCCTTACTTAATAACGTATAATGATAATTATAACAATACGTTAAGATTTTCGACTAAATTAGATCATAGTGATATTAAATACAATCGAACCAATGAGTATCCCGAGTCGTCCAGTGTACTCGCGACGATCGTATCATCAATGGAACGATAAAGAATGAACATAGATTTATAGTGGATATTTGTTGAAATTATAATGAGCATGTTACATTTCTGTTATCATTATATCTTCATAACTGTACAAAGGTTATTCGTAACACGTTTGCAATGCTATATATAGTGTTCGATATATAATATGCCATAATAAAATATACGTGTATACAACGATTTAATTTCTTGAAAGCATTTCTTTTAATTTAATTACCAAACACTAAAAAATGTTACGGTCGAGTCCCAACTCAAAACTCGGAATGGTAAAAATAAAAATTAATAGCACATTTTCTTATCCTATTTATTCAAATAATACTTATGATTAAATACTTAATGATTAAAAAAATAGATAACGTAACAATCAACAAAACATTTACAATTGACTATAAAATGCAAATCAACAATTTGAAAAAATGCTCATCATTTGTTCAGACAAATGTACGTGATGTATTGACAGAAAATTATCAATATTTGGCTGTGAATTTCACAACCTCAATTATTCTTTTCACGCAAACGTAAACCCCCGTGGGGTTTCTAAGAGTGTCCTCTGGTGTAGATGTGCCTTTGGTCAAACACTTATCTTCAATTTCAAATGTTATGTAGTAATGAGACCTTAGATATTATAGGTAAACGTGTCCGCCCAGAACACTTTGACTCTCACAGCGTAACTAAACTAAACACATTGCTGTTACAGCAGCAAGATGGAAACTAACTAGGCGAGTTCGAAATAACCCTGCTACTATCCGAACTCTATCACTTATAGAGAGGTACCGGATGATTTTTCTCTTCTAAACCATTCCATGCACGGTTTCTCTTGAGGAAATGGAGTTAATTGTTTTAATGTGTTCTGGTCAGTGGGTAAGCGAGTGACCTTGCGTTTTATTTCAAATGTTAATTAAATAGAAATCTTGAATAAATTTCTAGTGAAATTTGACAGATGCGGTTAATTTTCTTGTTTTAAATACACCATTATTTATTTTTATATCTCGAAAAGTGTTTTTTAAGAAAAAATATAAGTAAACGACAACACAACTATATAGAAATAAATTCCCCTGTTTCTCCAATTACGAAAAAATAACTATTTTTACATTTAAGCAAAAGATAGATTATTTAATTCATGCATTCTAAGTGACACAACGGGTTATCGCTTATTTTGTTACACGGATGCCAAGATTTTTTTTCTATAATCACATCAGTAGTCAATTCTGGATAATGGTGGAGTTTTTACGAACTCGCATGGATATAAACCATGGATATAAATCAATGTCAATCAGCTATCATACCAGCGTTGCTGATTTCTGGAAGTCCAATATAGCATTCTGGGTGAGCATGCTTAACCACCTACTACCTCATTGGCACTTAACATCACGCGAAATTGAGGTCAAATGTTAACCTAATGTCGATTAAAAAAAATCTGTATATAAAGATCCGTCAGTGAGTCGCCCTATAGCTTATAGACTGTTGTGTGAGGAGATAACGATAGTGTAACAATGAGCGGACGTGCCCCGGCAAGCTAACAGCCTCCTAGAGGCGCAGCGCTCCACTTGCGTCCGCTGCGTCTAACTGCTGATGCGGTTTGCTGTTATAGAGATGCACTGTTATATAGGGTTGGCAACGACTTATAGGTGTAAATAAAACAAATACTGGGTTAAACAGACACATTTAAAGGGAACACTGCAACGATTTCCGCAAACTGAAACCGCGTCTTTGTGTTATAGACACCACAGATTAAAATTGTCCATTCTATATATGGTCCATTCTATATAGTCATATAGAGTTTATAATCTTAACAGCCAATTAGGTTTTTATTGTTAATGTAAAAAGAGGCGACGAGTTTACGCGACCGAAGGTGATCACCGTAGCCCCTACATAGTAAAACACTCGGGCTGTCTCAGCTGCTTTACCCAGCTTTGAGAAACGAGTCGGCTCTTTTCTCGAATGTTCCCATCATATTGAAAATAACAATAATAAAAATAATAAAAAAAAATTAACCCGGCGTCCCTGTGCGCACGACACGTTCGAGGTCGTACAAGTTCAATTATCTTATCTGCAATTCATTACGATAGTCAGTTCGCGTCGTTACTGGCCCTAATTCGCGGAATGAATGTGTGTGTATGCATTCCGCGAATCAGGGCGGAATTAATAAAGCAATAATAAAAACAGAATTGAATTACTTTTAATTCGTCTTGACCATTTTGATGTTTTCGTTCCACAGTACATGACATAACCTGTAAGTAATACTATTTAATTGAATGTTTTGTTTACCGCAAGGTTTTAAAAAATTTAAATGGTGTAGGCTCAAAGCTTTTTAACAATTATTCTAAAACCATTGAATCACCTGTACTGGTTTTCACTTTGTATCTAATATTATAAGGTACATATTATAATATGACATTTATAATGAGAAATTTTGCAGAGACATATTGAATGGTTTAGAAAATAAAATTGTGGAAAAGATAAACCGCTGTGCTCTGTTTACTTCTATAATAATGTTTGTTAGTGCGGTGAATAGCGAACTCAATCCGGTGAGTTTGTATAGTAGCTGCCTATAAAGCATCAATTTGTACTGTGTTATCAAGTCGCAATCGTTCAGCTTTTTTTGTTTGTAAATAATAAAAAAACATAAATTTCGAAACGCAAAATTTAAAATGTCTCCAATAGAAACAAGTCAACAACTGATGATTTTCAAAGGACTAAACTGATATTTTTAATCATAAAAGAGAACTTGCGTGACTGATCATAGCGCAAGGATACAGAAGTCTGAATGGAAGGATTTTTCGAACCCGTCCAAATAGCTAACTCATATAACAGTTTTACTGTATTCCAACGGTCATACATGTGATATCCTGAGTGTTCAGTGGACTTAAGAGTGTATAGCCGCATTGACTCCCTTTAAAATCATGTGAAATTAACGTAATGTTAGTCAAAAAAAAATACGTAAAATACTAACGCTTGGAAGTGAGAAGCACATAGAAAAATTTATATCACATATTATAAAAATGTTGTGAGTACAATCACAAAACTAGGCAAAACCCACGTTGTTTTTAATCAGTAGAAAAAGCCCCGTTATGACTTAAATAAAATACTAGATTGCCCAAATAAACTTTATATCTGCCTTTCAATTTGGTTCTGAAACAAAACATTCATTATGATACGATTTCATAAAATATAAATCAATTTATGTGTGTTACATTTATCATCTCTGTCTCGTTATTTCTGTAAATTATTTTGCCCATAATTATAAAGCAAATTTTTAAAAAAATATATTTTAGTGTGTAACGCTAGGCGATCTAGTGTTAAATAAATATATGACGGTCAAAATTATGGTAAAAAGTGATCCTATTCAACTCGTTAACCGAGTCGTGGTAATTAACAATGGGTTATTTTTTTATTTTCAATTACATAAATAACAAAACTTTAATGACCAAACTATATCGTCGTTGAACTTATCTTATTCACTTTTAAATAACCTGTTAATGGTATCAAAACTGTTGCAAAGTGTGTGTTTTCATGGATCGTAATATTTTTCTATGATCACAGTAGGCAAAACCACTTAACTGGTTAATAAAGAAATTTTGAGTATTAATTAACGACGGTGTTTCAAAATAATGATCACCAGCAAGTAACGCGTTACAATAGAATCGACAGGTGGCATTGTGTTTGCCGCTAAGTGGTGGTACAACTGTGAGTCCGTCGGCATCACAATAGAGAGACGCGCTCACCGGAAATTGAGTAGGGCGGCGTCGGTGTTGCGGCGTGCGTTTGTTTGCCTTCATAATGTTTAGTAACTATTGGTAGACTTAAAGTAGTTATTGATATGTAGTTTTACTAAATGCGAGTAGATTTTAAAGTTATCTGAGGGAAATGAATCTGAAATCTGACCGTAAAAAGGTAACATTATATTAATAAAAATTGGAATTTGTTAATATTACGTACATTCGTATAATAAAGATTACGAAAGGTATCAAATTTTCATAAAAAGAAAAACCGATTAACAAATAAAATTATTTGAAATAAACTTTTTATCGATACATTGTTATATTAATTTTTACATTATTGATATATTTATTGTTGTTAATTTTACTCATTATTTTAATTACTGTAACTTTAAGAAAAAATCAAACTGTCAACGAAACAGCTGGTAGATCCTAACACTCGTGGCCCGGAGAATCGCACTCGGGACCTCCATGTTACAAGGCGAGCGGGGAACCGCTCCGCCACGGGGGCAGGAAAATTATACAGTGTAATACCATGAATAGAGTGAAATATGTTTTTAATTTGTTAAGGCAAGGTATGGCTTACGTAGCCGTAAAACTTCTGTAGATATAAATAATAACTATGATAATATTAAATGTTATAATTTTATTTCTTCATTAAGCTAATGGCTTGTCGCTACAAGTCTATTAGAAAATAAAGAAAATATAAGCATCTTAGTAAATATACTGACGATGCACTTTGTCCCTTTGTCGCAGATCATGTTCCGCGGCGGCGTGGTGGGCGGGCTGGACGCGCGCCGCGACGCCGCGCTCGCCCGTGTGCTGGTGCGGCTGCAGGCGCGCGCTCGGGGCCTGCTGGCACGCCGGCGCGCGCAGCGCCTGCGCACGCAGCACACGGCCGCACGGTAAACATATAACTGTTTGTTCATTTATTAAAAAACTTTTTATACAGTTTAGTTTTAGAGAGAACGTTGACGTGCAATACACGTGCCTTTACTAAGTTATATATGAACAGTGGCGTGCTTGCAGCGCAAGCCCAAACATAAATCCATATCTACATGGTGAAACTTCATTATGTGACACATTTCCCTTTTTTATCTTAGTAGGTAGTACATTATTGCTGAATTAGAATGTTGTAACGCAACTGAGCATAACTCTCTTTTTTTCATAAACTACTCCAGACAAGCTTTAACGCACAATATTTTGTACACAAGAGGGACTAAATTCTCTGCAAAAGTAAATTACGTGCCTGCATTTGAGATTTAGAATCTAGAATAATATGAAGGTATATCACAGATAAGACACGTAAATTGTTAATCATTTATTAACTGCTTTCGCAGATATTGCAGTTAACAATGTTTGTGCGAAAAATGTATTCCATTGAACTGTGAGTGTGTGCAAATACGTATGACTGTGGGTTTACCATCAGGTGTGTGCAACGCAACGTCCGCGCATTCCTGGCGGTTCGCGACTGGCCGTGGTGGCGGCTCCTAGTGCGAGTGACGCCGCTACTGGCCGTGCACAGGACCGAGCACAGGCTCAAGCAGGCACAGGTAAGAAGGAAAAAGAACTGGACTCGTAACTACGTTACGGCAGTCCCTTAAAATATCATTACAGATCGACGGCACGAGCTGTTTCACGAAGTGTGCATATAACATTTCGATGATATATGTTTTTATATTCTTATTAGTTTGGATATATTACGTAAAAAAAACTTAAAAATATACTTGGAGACCATATAAATATTATAAATAATAATGATATTTATAATCTTTTCTTATTTAAGAGATCGTTCAAAATATTCTTAGCAATATATCTTAACTTACTTTGACTTATTGATGCTTGCGTCGGCTTAGGCCGCCGCCCGATTGTCCACAAACGTCTCGGATAAATATAACCAACCGTAATAAAAGTGATGAAGGTCTAAAATTATACTTATCAGTTTTTATAGTTACGCTTAATAATTATATCATCCGACTTTGATAGATGATAAAAATAATATTTTGAATGACAAGTTTTTTTTTTAATTTATAACACCTAATTAAAAACATATTCGTAATTACTTGTCTTTAATAACGTACCTTGCCTACCGAACTATATTTTTTCTCATTTCGTTGTAACAGGAAATATGTTTCGAATGAAATTAAAGTCATAACAATTTTATGACCCATTCATCGTAATACGATTACAAATATGAAGAGTTACGTTATAGCAATACTTCATTATCAAGTATCTTTAATTTTGTTTGCTCTACTTTCTATAGGGAAATGAATATTCTTTACATGTTTATCCGTATATCGAAATTAGTTATTACGCAATAGCACCGCAATAAACAAGTGAAATGTTTCAACACGTCGGTTATCGGAGTCCCAATACTATACCCACACGTAACTCAATATAAAAACAGGATTTTATTAAACTACAAACTTTGACAAGAAAGCAGAAATATAATAAATATAATAGCGCTTATCTCTTTGCGTATTCATGTTACAGGTATTATGTTACCGAAAAACTGGTGTTCGTCGTACATTTAGTAATGCCTATATTTTGATATTTTACGAAAATCTATCAACAATTATAATTACAAATTAACATTATCATTTCTAGGAAATTATATGCTATTTTTAATTGATGTATCGGTATTAACTTAAGAGGACGTTAAAATGAATAAACCTATACATGAATTAATGGTGAATATTTTTCTTAATAATTATTAGCTTTATTTGTAAAATTATCTAAGATGTCGAAAACCTATACAAAACCCATCGGATGAGAGTCACGGTTCTTAGCTATCGTGAAGGGAAATAGGACAATGACCCGCCCTGAGATTGCTCCCGAGACGGAACCTGTAATAATATAGAAGCTGTACTTCGATCATAGATTAAAATTGCTTGTAATATGTATCCGATACAAACAACAAATTCAACATCGAATATATTACGTATAAATAACTCTATGTACGTCAATCCAAACCAAGATTACATTACCTGTACCTATAAATATTTCTTTGATAATAAAAAAAAAGTAATTTGCTTATCTGTAATACGTCAACTAATGACCAGCTTTGTTCCTAATACTCTATATTATATGTTAATTAAACAATACATTTTTCATAAAACACAAATAAAAGCTTAATCATACTATTTTGATTATGTATAGCTTACCATATATAAAATATGTTTATATAAGTGCTTAAAAATAAAAAAATATCTTTTCGCAAAAAATTTATATCGTGTAAGGTTAACATAAACTTAAAACGGACAAACCGAAAAACCGATAAAATTATAATAAAGATGTCATTAATGTAGTAAAATTTAATGTCACTAAATTTATCTCATTATCAATAAAATTATTACAAACTTTCCAAACGCAGCATTTAGTGGTAGAATCTTAACATCTTATAGAACATTTCATTCTTAATTCAAATATAATTCTCCAGTTGTATTATCACAAAAACTATAAAACCTTGATTGAGTTTACCAACACAAGTTACAAAAAAGACTTTTTGTTTCAATGTTAAATTGATGACTTCATGATGAAGTAGATTTCTTATGTTATTCGAATTTACATTTTGATCCATCTTGAATGACCTTGTCACTAATAAACTAATCTTTCGCGATCTTCTTAGCACAATAATTAATGTAATAATTTTTTTAAAATTTAATTCTAAGACTTTTTGTCTTATTTTAACATCTCTCAAAACATCTGTCGCAATGGAGTTGTATTAATATTGTAACTTACTCCACATTGTTTCGGTTAATTGACTACCATACGTCCTACTAGGATACAACTAGCTCGTCTCATTTATCGGCAGTATATAAATAAGACTGAAGCTTTTAAATCTCTTCCAAAAATGGCAACTGTCTATATATTTTACACACTAAGAGTAACATAAAATCGCCCATTAATGTATTTACGATTACAGCTCGAAAACATGTCACAATAATGTACCATAATAAACATCAGGACGCATTCGATTCTTTAGTATTCAATGAAGTAAATGTTCAAGTTAATGGGACCGGTGTACGGAGTTTAAGCATTAGCAAGCCAATTATACCATCGGTAACTGTACCGACTTGTAAAAACTGATGACTTGTTAATGCGCGGTGTATACGTACGGTACATGGATAGCAAAGGCCCATATTATTACCATAATGGTTAATATCGTGTAACAAAGACCTAATAAGGTGAAAGTTACAATAGTCTTATGCACTTTAGTTACATGGCAAATTTCATTTGTCCTGTAAATACATAAATACGAAAGCAAATTGTAATGGTTTTACTTTATAGAATATTATACAAAATTTTGAAATAAAAAATTATATAATGCTGGGATTGCATATACACAGTATACTCGTAAGTAAATCCATTACTGCACTTGAAGAGGTGTAAATCTCGTAGTTGATTGATAGAATGATTACTAAAGGAAAATGTATATGAAACTTCTTAGATCTTTAAACATATACATTTGTACACAATAATAACACTTAATGTTAATTAATAGTAATCAATGTTAATTCTACCTTTTTTTATAGTTAGAGTACGCAAACGAGCGATCGTTTCGTAACTTGATTGAAAGTGATCACTGACACCCCTTGAAAAAAAAAACTATCTTTATTAGTATTTTCTACCTGAATGTAAACATGTAATAAACAGTAATTTTCATTTACATAGTAACCCGAAACTTATGAAAAAACTGGTGACATATTAACGGCAATTTTACATAATTTTTAATATAACAAATCGTAAATGTCCGACAGGTGTAGCTCTTTATTGCTTGGTGGTATGATGTATGACTTGCTGTCCTAAAACTGTCGCTCCCAAATGGTCGTCACATCAGAGCGGTGTGGTCAGATTATGGCCAATTTTTACGCTCTATTTCTCACACACTGAGCCCGTTCAGTATCGTTAAGCTAAAAGTATTTTGAATAGATTTTATACAACATTTAAAGGACGTGAAAATATAATTATAAGTTTTTATAACATTTATAAAACTTTAAACACAGTCGGGCCAATATTCTGTTGCAAAAACTTTTTTTTTTCGCTCTTTCCTAAGTTGATCTAGAAGATACGTAACCCACGGAAAAATATTAAAAATTAGAATATCTTTTCATTTTATAGCGATAAAGTCTCCCTTGTTTGAGATATTTAATTTTTGGAACAGAGTATGTATTTGCCTCTAAGCGCTGTGAATATAATCTCATAAATAAAGTCTCAAAGAACATTTAAATCGTCGTAAAACAAGTTTTGTAAAGTTGTTTTAAAAGATAAAAAAAAGTTATGATAATGTGTTGTGTGTATGCAAAAAATTGTGTTAGCGTATCTAAATCTCATTATTACACCTGATTCAATTTACCATAGTACATGGAGTATAAAAAAAGGGCCCTTCATTATATAGCACTAATGCTTCCGGTATTCCCGTCTGTTTTAAATTAAGTATAAATCTTAGAAAAAAATCTAACGCGTACCCTCGTAATAGGTTCCTGGTTTTTGTTAGTTGTCGCCTCAAGGTGTAACTCGATGCACCTCATCTGCATTACATTACGAACTATTATCATAAACTATACATAATCGTAGAGAATGTCATTGCAAATATTTAACGTAACAAACTCCTTCCCTGATTATACTCCGCAAAGGTGTTAAGGAAGGTATATATATATAAAATACTGTAATACCATCAAAAGGGATATTATGCTTTGGTCATTAAGTGTACCATACTGTAAATATACCATACACTTATATAAAAAACCTTGCATCATTAAAAATTATTTGCGCCGAAACAAACAATTAGACGCTTCATTACCTGCTATATCGCGCAGAGACCTTTCACTCGAAGTGTTTATAAACATATGAGCGCAATATAATGTATTTTAATGTTTATCATTACGGGGCAATCGAGCGCAAGTCGGCCAGCGGGCGAGCGGGTAATGCAGTTTTTTGACGCATCACATCCTGATGAGTTCTTCGAAATGTTTCATTCTCATGTATATTATTGCGCGCTCTTACGATTGTGCGCATCTACTATTGCGCGGCAATGGTTGCTGAATCGCTGCTTAACGTTGCGAACTTAATTATTGCTAATGTTTCTCATTATTATTTTTTCCACTTAAAAAGATTATATATTTTTTTTTATATTGCTGTAATGGCGTTTCATTTATTAGCCGCAAAGAACATATCTCATATTTTGTATTTTCATTTATTTTAATTATTTTTAATGTGCTTGTTATTTTTTTTTTTCATTATTTCTCGTATCGATACAAATCGGAAATTAAAAAATAATTCTATTACGCTATTATTAACGCAAAAAATTATCAATACTAAATTCACTGCTGAACTGGACAGATTTATGCAACTCGAAGGTAAAAATGCACATATTCGATTAATTATGTCCAGGCGTAATTTTTAAACTGTCATTAAAGCGATCCTTAAAATATAGAGACAAAATACCGTATCTCAACGTTATAACAATGTCATAACTCTTATAATACATACCTTATCCTACATGCTAATTATAGTTTGTATATATGTACGTAAGAAAACAATAGGAATTCAAACTAAGATGTATTCACGCGATCGTCACACTTCAGCGGGCAAGTCGATCGAGCGCCGTGTCTTGCGCGCTTTCATTGGAAATCATAACGCTCTTATGTACGTGATAGCGAGCAACAGATAAGTAAATAAAACAGCTGAGGTACCGCTACGCGAGCCCTGTGTCGTCATAAGACGTTATAAAGTTTTATTTTTTATGCCTATATCACTAATAAGCACATTGACAGCAATGATCATTAAGTCTAAACAAAAAGTTTGTCTTGTTATCTACGTTTCTAAGAATTGAATGCTATAAACTATGTTTGCCTCTTCACTATGGCGTACTACATACACACGTATCATACCGTACGGCAGGAATGAAGTTATGAAGTACGCCTACATCGGCAAAGTATTAAATGATGCATTTTCGTGAAAATAATCAATAATCAACAAACCGATTTTCATTCTCATTGAAGCAATGTTATTATTTTATCACGTTCTCGCTCTCTTTTTCTCTTATACGCCACTAGCCATTTTTTAAACAATCTAAAGTTTACGTATGAGTGATAAATATCGAACGAGAAAATTTTATATAATAAATGAACTCGATGGAAGGTTTTAATAAAATGTATGTATTATTTTGTAATTTAATCAATTATGTGCTTCTTTCTTCACAGGAAGAGCTGGAGACGTTACGAACAAAGTTAGAGAAGGTCGAAAGCGAACGCACTCACTATAAGAACGAAACGGAAAAATTTGAAACTAAGGTAAGTTTAACTAGGTTTTCTTAACAATTTTTCCGTACACATTGAGCTAGTACACCATGAGGTTGGCTCACAGAGAAACTTTTCACAATGCGTTGTGTGGTCAATTAAGGCTTCATTTATTTTTTTTTTTTTTGATATGACTCGCACTAGGGAAATAAAGACTGTATTGCTCCGCGTACTCGATAAAAGTTCGACGTAAGCCAATAAGACCGCACAACTCAGCGAATGTGTTCAACAGTTCTTTGAAATGCTCGTTTCATAACATAACATTGAAAAGACAAAGGGAATGTAGTAAAACAGTTATGGAATTAATATCCATATTTAACTAGGAATGCAATAAAAATAATGGTAAAGTTACTTAAAGCAATTACCAGCCTCATGTATATAATAATAAATAAAATAAATAATTAAAAAAGGAAATACAAAGAATAAGTAAATAAAAATCCAAATATGTTATAAAAATTAGGTATACCTTTATATTAATTTATATGCTGCACTTAATTATATCTCGCTTACAATACCCTACTTTTAATTTAAGAAATAAAAACTTTACTGTGAATTAATGTCCATCCCTAGTTCGCATAGGCAGCGACGTATACACCTGATCGTATTTTTCTTGTTAATTATACTTTAAATAGGCCACTGTAATTGTCGGTTAGCGGACCAAAATAGTTAAACGAGAATAAACGTTACAAACCAACACACTATTCCCAGAGCAAAACATTGTAATTGCAATACGTTATTATAAAACTGGCTTGTGTACAACTGTAATGGTAATGGCCGCCGTTATTGGCGGGCACACGTTTTTTCGATTGGAAAACGGGTTCGATGTTTAATATTGCGATAAAATTGTGCTCCTAACGAGCGAACAGATTCTGGTTTTGCACCGGTGGGAAGACAACACTCATATGCCCTCACAAGAAACGACAATTCTATTATGAAAAACTATATGTTCGCGCTCTTTTGCCGGCCATCTACTTTTTCAAGGTTATAAATCTATGTCCAAGTGCGACTGGAGAAAAACGTTTTGCAGTTACCATATCATCAATACTTAATTTTAAACATTACTCTATGTTTGTATAACATAGTGACAATGTTATACAAAAATATATCTCAAATCAATCATAATTTATTCTCACCGTTATTTAAATTTAATTACTGATTTTATAAATTTATATAGATATGTAGGTATTAAAAAAAATAACGCCTGAGAAAACCTTCAGAGCAATGCTGTGTATATGAGTCATAGGAATAATATTTAAAAAGGTAGTAACAATCATAAATAATTGGATATAAGTAGCATATGCCAGTAGCCTAATGGATATACCATTAGACTACTGGGCATATGGTATATTTTTTACCATATGAAATAAAAAAGTCACTAATAATATTTTTAATATATCACAAGATACAGCGCTCAAAATAATTAACGCACAGAAAGTGTATACTTGTTTTTTTCAAAACGTAACTTCAAAACGAAAAGATCTTAAGTTGCTAGCTTTCTTGAAATTTAAATGCCAACATTGCCTTAGGTTGGGTTTACGGTTTCTTGATTATGGAGTTAATAACACTGTAACCCGCGGCTATAAAACGGCAGTTCAAAACAATAAGGTTACGTTTTTACAGATAAACAATAATAAAGAATGCTTCATATGTCATACACGCAGCTTCTTCTTTGACCTAACAATGATATTTAGCAGATTATCGGCGTCCAAAATTGTTTACTTAAAAACCCCCGGCGGTCGACCTCAGTGTTTTGGAGGAATCAATGAATCCCCATTCGAAATAGCCGCGGCTCGTCCAACATTATGCTATGATGATAGCTCGTCCCAGGGTCTGCGAACTATCAGGTCCCAGACTGTGGGTGTTTCTACCACAACAGCTAAGGGACCACATTCAGCCATCTTTCTCCTCGGAGCCGTTGCAAAGGTGATAAGGACCCCATTCTCACCACCCACAACCCCAAAGGTGACGAAGCACGTTACCGTCTCGATGGCCTCGACTTCGAGCAGGATCTGCCCTCTTGCTATCCCGCTCAGTAGAACTTTAAATAAGAATGCATTGACATAACACAGCAGTCAATCAAAGATCGTGTAATCGATTCTCGTGAACATAATTTCAAATCGTTAGCAAATCGATTGTTACAATACAACAATAGGTCGCGATTATCTTGTGTTTACTGATGAGGAACGGTTCGTCCAGTACTTAGTGCTACAACCTACGCCGTCTTGCAACCTAACTCGGATAGGTAGTTTTATTTATTAAGTTTTATCGTATCATGTTAATAAGACATTTTATGTTTAGTGCATGTAACTTGTGACCAAAAACATATTGTTACAACATAATTATTAAATGCATGTAAGTAAACTATTGTATAATTTCGAATATTATAGTTAATACTCAGTATTAGAATAAAAAATAATAATAATTTCTTTACCCTAATGCAACAAATGTGTTAATATTTGATAAATATAATTATGTAACAATTGTATTAAATATTTCTTTGCTTTTAATCGCACAAATAGTTAGGAAATAATCCGATGAATTTCTAGAAAAAAGATTCAGATTAAAACGTAAATATAGACACGATTAGTGTACGGTGCACTAGAGTTTACCAACAGGTTTAAATCGTAAATCTCAAAGGAGGTCAATATGCCGGCGAGGGACATCTCCACCATCTCCTAAAAATATTGAAAACAATTTCTAAAATATGTACGTTGTTATGATTTTCATTTTACATATTTCATCCGATGAAAAATGTACTTTAACGTTTAATTACAGCATTTTATTCGCATTGGTGTAATATATCTTAGTGTCGTTAATTTTTTGTAATATAATAAATCCATACTGATTCATGTACATTTAAACATCGTAGCATCGACGAAAAAGGTATAATCAATTTTTTATCGAGTTTGTTTTCACCATTTATGCTATGTACATTTATTTTTAATATTCATATCTTTCCATTTACACGCCGGATGCAATTTTAATTAACCTTTTTGTTGTTTTAATGCCTGTTCGCTAACTTTCTCTTTTTAATAAATTGTTCTATATTAAATATAATTAAATTACTCCAAAAAATATTAAATTATGAAACATGACATTTTATCACTTCAATGTGTTGTTAATTTACGTTTTAGTTTGTTTAAGTTCGTGTAGATAAATTGGAACATATTAAATTTTCATATTTGATTTTAAAATGTTTCTAAATAAAAAAATAAAATTTGACTCAAATTGGTGATGTTGTTTAAACATTAGTATTGATAAAAGTTCTAGGAAGATGTCAAATAACCGTTACAACAATAATAATTAACACTATGTAAATTATCATAAAAAATACATTTTTAATCATTTAAGCGATTTCGTGCAAATGCAAGTGATTTGCGTCGCACGTTTATAATTTTACGCTTATTTACATACGATAAAACACACTTCGCTACGTTAAGAAACCGCAAGAGAAGTCGGGCACCGGTTCACTAGATAAACGACTCGATGTGGCCTCGGAAAATTGACGTGTGACCTAATAACAAAACACGACTTTATCGCTAGTGTGTCGACAGTTTAAAATTAAAGAAGAAATTGAAAAAAACAAACAATGTCATCAGTATCGTACTGAAATACACTCGACATTCGTAAGTGTAATCCCTTGACCGAGAGGACGTAAATATCTCAATATACCTCCAGTGCGTTGACCGAACAGGTGTAGTGCTAGCTTATGCCACCATTATAATGCGTATAACTTTTTTTTTAATTTCGAGATTTTTTTTTATCGGTAATGGGCTAACATGACCGCATTATATACAGGATGTTAAGTGGCAATCAGGACGTAGATGGTTAAGCATCTCACCCATGGTATTCTAATTGTTACGTGGCTAGCTACCGGAACAGTGTTGTTCTGGCGGCAGATTGACACTCCCGCCTAGACCCATGGGCTTGGAAAACCTTACTACCATCCAAACTCCGCTCATGTGGCCCCAGAATCGCACTAGGAACATCCGTGTGACATGACTAGCAGTACACCACTGCACCACAGGGGCAATCTTTATTACAATTCTTATCTTATGCCAAAATAACATACAACATAATATACTCGTAGTGTCGATCTAAAAATGATCTGTTATTTTATGTTCGATTTTTTTTGACGTATAATGGACCTCATATTACTTGTAAAGAATGCGCGTATTTATCTTTAGTGTGGCATTGTACAGACACCTACGAAAATAAGAATATCGCTGAATGAAAGAATTATTTTAGTGCGATTCTCAAAGTGTTAGTCATAATACACTTAGACACCGAAGACGAGAACTTTTTTCAGTTTATTAAGTAAGGTAGATATGTGAACAATGAGGTCAGGTTAAAAAAATTAAATATTACCGTCCGTTTATAATATATGGAACGATTCAAAGCCACCCACGTATGTTTTGGAGTTTGGATGTTGTCGGATTTTTCTTCAGACTCTGTGAACAAAAGGGGTAATACTATCACTCGGCCTAATGAAATTTTAAATATTGCAGTGCATATACTAATGTATTTATTATATTATTCATCATGTCTAGAAAACTGACAGAATGAAATTCTTTAAATATACCATGTACCTTGTTAAATTAAAAGACTCTTGATATGTTAATAATGTGAAAACTCAAATTTATCACGACGGGTATGCGTTTTAAATAAAAATACACATTTGTATAGGTCAAATCCGTTGTTTGCAATCACGTCATAATTTGCGACGTAACGCGATGATATGAACGTACGAATCAATAGATTATATTGTATATATTATTACATTGTATTTCTAATGTACTAAATAGTATATAATAAAGTGTAATTAATATAATGTAATATTCTTAAGACCCCAATTTTATCGGTTTTTTCTTTTTATCCATTAATTAGGAAATAAATGATTTCGACTGAACAGAACTTTAAATTATCTAATTTTAATTACTTTACTTTAACGGAATTGTTTATAAATAAGCAATATTTGATATAAATAAGCAATATTTGTATTTTTTTATTTATTGATGCACACATAAAATATTCTGTAAAACACAAAACTTGTAGAGAAGAATCTGCGACGTCATTACTTATTCCTTTATTGAATTTCTTCCAAAAGGCCGTTTTCTAGTCTTTAATACTGCTACTTCACTTCAACTAATTTTTAATGCGTTGATAACACGATCAGATTATTTCGTCAGACGATCCAATACTTTAAATAGTATTTATCGCCGTTGACTTTATGACAGCAGTGAAAATAATTCATCCAATGGAAATCAACTCTGTAGATGTTACTGTAAAAAATATTTTTTATCAAAAACCTATTGCCTGGTAACACTGTACTCGTAAAGGCCGCATGTCGCTCGCTCAACATCGCGCCCCAATTTCACAGATTTAGTTGTCCAAAAATATTCTTTGATCTGGAACAAATTGTCGGGTCTAATTCCGCACACAGGAATTGTTTATTATTTTACCCTCTTTATTAAACCTCGGATGTTTCTTTATTATCTAATTCCTTTCGAAATTCGTCAACTGTCAAATTTAAAAAATATTCTACCACATTATAACCTCAGTTTTGATTGTAAAACTCTTAAATTACATATATTTAGAATTTTCAATTTTTTTTTAATCGAAATAATTACGATTATAATCAAGTAATTTAGAAATATAAACGTCTTAACTATCAACTAATTTTTGAAGGCAAGTGTACAAGAAACTTATTTAAGACTTTAGCAAAGAGACTAAGTAATTACTAAACCGTTACCAATAAAATTAAAATTATCCGTAAGGCAGGATCAATGGCGGGATCCTTGGAGAGAGATGTATTCTATGACTTTCTTTGGACTGACAATGATAGTGATGTATAAGAAAATATTAATTAATATCTAGCAATGTGATATATAACACTATGGAATTTCACAGTTATTTGTACTATTACGTGGAACTACGTGTGAAGACACCATTTTTATAAGCGCTATGTGTTTTAATATTTACAACACCACACGGGCAGCGCCATAATAATTCTATTATCCAGATGTTTTAAAGTTACTAATCATCAGACATTATAATTATTACCTTTTACACATTTTTAAATAAGTAGTTACTTTAATAGTTGTTGTCGCTACTTTGATAATATTTATCTCAATCTCAAGAATACCGAAATATTTATTATCGGTTCGTAAACTCCTCTTAGTAATATCCATTTCGTAATGAAAGTACTTAAAATCACTCTACCCACTCCGATCTCTGATTATATACAGCGTAGTCAGTCCCAGCCGACTATCAATTCCTAGAATGAAAAAAAAAACTACAGTTTTACCGTATACGATTGTCGTCGTTTCCTATTTTCTTTGCATCGTGAGAGTTCACCTATTGTTTATTGTTGCATGCGTATCATTTTTTATGTTCCTTTACTTTTGGTGTAATCATTTATTCCACAAACAATACGTACACTTTTCTAACAAATAAATACAAGCTGCACGTAATGCTCAAAATGACAAACCTTGCGAATGTCTTTCAGCAAAGTTAGTCACTTTTAATAACATTTTAGGTAAGCATTTTTATTTCAATATTTGTACACAAGTCAACTCTATAAAAATCACAAATTTTTTCGAACGTACAATAAAATATTTTTTACATGTGAACATATAAATGACTGGGAATAATTAATAATTCCTATCAATTATTATTGCACACATGGTGTACAAACAGTTATTGTCAAAGAAAAGTAATCCACACACAATGCGAAAGCGGTCTTAAATAGGCTTTATCGCATTCGGTTGAACATTTTCGTTTAATCTGATTTATATAATAAACAAAGATTTTTTCTTGCTACTTTCAGCAATGTAGTAGATAAGTAGATCATACTCGTAGATCACGTTAACGACAAATAATAGACGACGTGTGTGTGTCGATCGGGCGCCTGTTGCATCAAGCGCATTGGCAGACATCGCGACAGGCTATTTATTACGCGTGGTATGGGCAGCTGCCGACCAGGGGCGACCGTATGGCACACTTAGCTCATAGTAACCGGTTCCCTTTTGCTTGGTTACTTAACGAGAAGTATCACAAATCTATCCCGTATATTTCGCTATTCAAACATACATCGTTGTTTTCTTTTAAACAAAATACTGCTGTCGATTTTCCCCCATGTATTTGAAATTGCGGTACACTCGGGAAAGGAAATGCGTTTCCGCAAAACGTAGGAGGAAATATAAATAAAAATAGTCTAAAACCAGCACTTGTAAGAAACGTTTATTCACAACGCCATAGCGAATAATTTACCGTGGCTTGATTCATCTAACGATTTGTTTATCACCGATTGAAGTAAAAAAAAAAATAACTTTACTTCTCTTTATCTTATGTGTGTAGCTTTTTCTTTTATTTTTGTTTGATTTGTACTGTCTAAATAGAATCGTAGAAAGTCGATTATTTCACTATTAGAAAAATAAAGAATGAACAAGCGCACGTTCGTATTACATTCGTTCAGACGAATGTGGCAAGAAGAAAAAGCGAATAATTTATGAAAACTGCAGATTTACTGATCTATATGTTCCGGAACTAAAGTTATAACCGGTATGCTATTTTGAGAACCATTAACCAAGGCGTCAGTGATTCTTGGCAAAACGTTGGTTGTTTTTGCCAAACGCAGCACAAATTTCATGCATTCGTCGTCGAGGTACGTTAAAAGTTCTTTTTTTTATCTATACACCGTACGCCAAATTATTATTATGTGAAATAAAAAAATATAATACTGAAAAATGGTGTCATAAACTAATTAGTGCAAAATGACATTATCAATATTATCAATAGTAATACAAACTCTCGCAAAAAGCTGCGACTCAAGAACTAGCTATAATCATAACGTATCGTTAATATTACAAATATACATTAAATATCCTCTTATTTTATTTCGTTAGTATTATTTTCTATGAAATTAATTGGGAAGAAAATCTCTATATAATATATGGAGAATATACTCTATATATTCGAATGTCGGCAGAATTTTCTTTGTAACACTGAAATTCTGTACGGTTTCACGCTTCTCTTATTTTTGTCGAACATTACTGTTGTATTATAAATTATAAAGCAAAAAGTATAAAAAAATATTTTTTATCTCTCGTCTTATTGTGAAAGTAGTAACCTTTAGAAATTCTAAAATATGGTTTTTTTTAATTAATATGTTAAAAATTTCCGCTATGAAGAATGCCGGGATACATCTGTTTAATTTGATAGTATTAATTTTTCTTTTTAATTTTAATTACAATAGCGGACTTAAAAAGTTGGAAGGTCCGTCATTGGGTTGCACTTCGACATGTTTGCAAACTAAAATAGTCGTTCGCGCGAGCGCCCGGCGACCGAGTTAGCCGGCGCAGTGCGATCGTGGAGCCCTCTCGGGCCGGTTCTATTTCCAACCGATGTCCCGTCGCATCCCGACCCGCTCACGACTGTAATACCGCACGCGACTGTGAAATGGCACTGGACTTTCATCGCGGGAAAAACTTCCGCCATTGTAAGAAACGCAAACGCATCGTAGCGTAAATCAAGATGCCCCACGCTCAGCAGGCCGCCAGCGCCGTTATCGCCAATGGAATGAAGGGCGCTGACGCACCACTCAACCTAAAGATATCTAAGTCTAACGGGACAGTTACCAATGGAACCCTATCGCCAAATTCCAATGGGCCTCTTTCACCACCCATTCTGGATGCGACTCCAAAAAAACCGCCGAAAGCGCCACCCAGCCGTCCCATTCTGCCCATGAAGAAGTCCAAAACTTTACCCATTAATTTTGAGGAGAAAGTCCCCCCTAAAATTTCAACTAGCGTCCTGAGTGGCAAAAAAATATTAATAACAAAGCCATTAAAAGAAATTCAGGTAACTCCGCAGAAACCTCCTGAAAATGGAAAGTTGTTGGTAACGCGTTCGCCAAGTCCTTCAAATAAAAGAAACATGTCGTTATCGGTAGAGCAAGGTTCTATTGCAGAGCTTGCAAAGAGACATGTGCCTAATTGCAACATATTAACCTCACGTTCACCGAGTCCATCATCCTACAGCAGTATCAGGAGTTCGACCAGTCAATATTCCACATGTAGCAGCAATGATACTTTTGTACCTATATCTAGATCATCTAGTATGAACTCAACTTTATACAATAGAACACCTACGCCTAGACGAATGTACCCACAGACCACTGATAGCACCTGTCGTGTTGATTTAAAAGAACTTAAGTCTAAAGAGCAGTCTCCAGTGGTATTTGATGCTAATTTATCTTTCGTCCTCGGATGCAATAAGCAACCTGTTCGTCAGAAGTTCAAACCGATCGCGGCCCATCTAGAAGAAGGAACGTCATCAAACTATTTAAGCTCAAAAATTGACAACTTTCTCAGAAGGACTGATCATGTTATGGACGAATGGCGTAGACTAGGTCACAAAGATGATCTTGACTCGTACTACTGTAATGGCCAAAAGAGAAATATAGGAAGATCAAAATCGGCCACAAATATTATGATCAAGGGATTCACGTTATTCAGCCGTAGCGGAAGTAGAGCGAGTAGTGTCTGCAGATCAAATCGTGGAATATCAGAGGACAGAACAACGGTTTCTGAGATGGACGAGGTCGGTAAAGTTTGCAACATATTTACTAACAAATGATGTACTCCATGAGACATTACCTATCCCAAGAAATACACTTTACCCGACTTTCAAACAGTTATCATCGTTGATGATGGCGCTTACGCTTGCGTTCGTTTTTTAGTTATTATCACGTAACATGACCGTTGCCAAGAAATGTTATTCTTATTTATTTTTTATTACGTTCTCTACAAATGTGTAAAATTCTTGGCTGATTGTCATAAGTACCTATAAACGTTGACATTCAAGCGAAACTGAAAAAATTTTTTTTCACAAGGTGCACATAACTAGTTACATAATTTGACGCAAATGCGTTCTTGAACTGAGAGGAAGTGCGCCGTTCATTTGGCAACAAAAAAACCTGCAAGCAATGCAAATCACAGAAATGTTTATTATGGACGAACCTCCCACTTGGGACGTCAATGCGTTCCAATTTTAAACCGTATAATGTGGTTTTGAAATATTACAAGCATGTTATGAGGGCATTCAGACTCGTGATTGATGATAAATAACGTAGTAATTACAACAAAGCAATATAACAGCCGTTGTTAGATGCATATAAATTACATAACCTATTAACTGTATTAACGTCTTTAAATATGAGAAAATGGCCCACATCTCTTTACATTTAGAGGCTAAAATTGTTTACCTGTTCATCTGCAGTTGTTTCGACTGTAATAAGTTTGTATATATATTTTTAATATACGAATCAATTAACAATCTGTCATAATTTATGTTATGATGAAGACATTTGCTTTGACATTTTATCCGAAATGGTTCGAGCTAGACGTAGTAAGGTAAAAAATAAGAATTATCAGTAATTATAGAATGTGCTTTGAATTATCTAATTTAATCCTTAATATTGTGGATGTTAATTGAACGTGATTTATCTCCGAAAAGGATTTCTTTAGGTATGCGTAAAGAGCTGGAGTGAATGCCAAATAAAACAATATATCTGATCTTTCTAATAATAAGTGAGGAGAAATCATACAAAATAAACTCCATTAATTTATGCATTTCAGGTGGTAATGTATAAATATACTTTAGTGTGCCCGAAGATATTTTGAAAAGCGTCCTGCTCATATATTTCAATATAAATTCTCAGAAGATATTTATTGTTGACAGCTATCCGAAGTGGGCGGTGAGTTAGCGGAGGAGCGCGCGGCGGCCGCTCTGGCGACAGAGAGGGCCGACGCCGAGGCGGCCGAGAGGTTGAGGGTCGAAAGGGACAACAGGGATTTGGTCGCCAACAACCAACGTCTCCAGCAGGTGATTAAAAAACTTTATATATTAAATAAAAAAAAAGCCACTACTAGAGAAGAATACGGGTGACGGCTAGTTTATATATTAAAGATTGTAGATCTGGATCAAGTGTAATTCATTGGCTTAAACCGCATGTATTCTATTAAAAATTTAGTTCTGCAGTAGCATTGGAAAATTATCTGATAGTGCTACAAACAATATCAACGATTCCAGGCATCGGAGCGTTTAGAGCTCGAGCTCCTCCACTGGCGTTCAGCGGAGAACGGAGTGGAACCGTCCGACTCTGAGGGATCGGAAGCCGAGAGCGGCATCGGCAGCGACAAGTACAAGAGGCGCTACGAACAGGCGCACAGGGAGCTGCAGCTGCTGCGCGCGCAGATCAGGAGACAACACGAAGATGACCTGGAGCAACTTGTCACAGTCAAGAAGCAATTGGAAAAGAAGGTAGGTAGTAGTATCTAGAGTAGATGTTTTTAATCGGAAGTGGGCTAACATTTGCCATAAAATTCATCTGATAATTAGTGACAATGAGGCCTTAAACTTAGATGGTACGGCGTGTTCCGCCCAAAATATTTCTAGCTCTAACATGTTTATCTTCTAGAACACAACAATGCTGTTATGGCAGTAAACTGACATTGAAGATGGTAGGTGGTAGGTCGCCAGCGCGAGTTGGAATAACCTTACCACCATCTAAAATTCACTATTCATATGGCACGGCAATTAATGCCAGGCTTCCCCCGTGTTACAAAACAAGCGGTAAACTACTGCACCACGGATGCACTCGAATTAAACCGGAGATAAAAAAAGCTCTCTCTCTCTTGCTCTCTCTCGCTCTCTATTTTTCTCAATAAAATGATGTTATCGTAATGCAATAGAAAATGAAATGTTTCTACTGTTTTCCTTTATGTCTGAGAAAAGATGTACGTATTTAAATATATTTGGAATAAAATAATTAAAAAAGTAAAACCAGTAATTTTAACTTTTTAGATAATTTTTACATCAATTGATAGATGTATGTTTAAAACTCGGATAATAATAACACTCTGAAGTTCTGAATGTGTCGAAAAAAAATATACTTACGAAATACTCAGAGATAAATCTAAAATCGCTTAACAAAAATCCAGTACTGTACATTATCTTACTTCGAAAATTCCAGTTATCTCAATTCATCCTTGAGGGAGCATTGATGCTGATAGTATAATAGCCAATCGTGACACCATCTCTGATATAACAGTGTCTAAAATAGCTACTTTTGTTAACGGTCGTGTTTTTAATTACCATTTTTATCCTTATCTTTAATTACACGCAACAAACTAGATACGAGTGATGTGAATTACATAAACGGTGAAAAAGTAATTAAAAAGTGTAATAATAATTAAAAAAGTGAAAAATAGTGTTTTCATTTTTAACTTTCAAGAATTAAAAAAAGAGCAATTATATATGAATGTTGCTTGATAATCTCTTGACATCGATTCGTGTATTCTTTATTTCCCCATCACTCAATGCCGGGTTTCAATCTTACTTTACACATATTATGACAAATGAAACTGATCCTTATATTTAAATGTAAATAATTAAATGTAAAATCATGATAAAGTCCTTTTAAATGAGTTTAAATTATGGACGAAGATAACGAACAGGTCAGTGAACTATGTCTACGTAAGGTCATAGATTTATATCGGTTGTGATCCGAGCAATTATTGCACTATCTTGCTTCTTTGACATTACGCTTGGCGCCAATCCAGTGACGCATAAAATTATCCACATGTTTTTTTGTACAATTACATATGCGGACAAATGTGTATTGTGATGGCTTGATCCCTTGTTTACATTTTACATATTTTCTTGTGATTTAACGAGTTTTGAAATTACATGCCATTATCACGAAAATTTATGAATGTGTTTCTCTTTCAACTAAGATTTTAATAAATATCTTAGTTGAAAGATTTTTATTCGCTGTTATATGTTTATAAAGATGTAATATGTTTTTATTTTTGCTTTAGGTCTTAAAAGCGGGTGCGATAAATTTAAATTCCTAATTAAATTTTTACATTTATAGCACATAAGTATACGTATAATTTATCTAGTCGTATATAATATATTGTCATATATCAGTAATGCTTCTATATATTTTACAACTACCTGTCCTGAAGTCAAATCATTAACATATCACTGAAGTTAGAAAAAACCCAACACTGATCCAAATATATTTTTCGCTTCGAAATGTTGTTTGTCTTTAGGCTGGTTTGAATGCTTACCATCAGGCAAACCCCATTGAAACTGAAGTTCTGAATTTTTTAGACCGAAACTGCTGGGCTAAATTAGAAAATTCTAGACTGGATCGATTTTGGTTCTATAACATTTTCACCGCTGTGTGCATAAATAACATAAATTACGACGTAATACATTATTATTAAAATGAAAAAAATTCCATGATATTTAAATTACATTCCCAGGTCCAGGATGCGTACGAGGAGGTGGAAGAGCAACGCGCGGTGGCCGCCAGCTGGAAACGGAAGCTGCAGAAACTCACAAACGACATGGCCGACTTGAGGTCCTTGCTTGACGAACAGGTAACAATGCGGATTTAGTAAATTATCAACTATAGTCATTAATTTTAAAGGTTATGAATTTTTCGACACCTACGTGGCAAAGGCCACTATAGATGCCACGCAGTAATTAATAAATATTACTGCTTTGTAAAGTGCAATTGTGTGTGTGTGAGTATTGAAACTTACCGCTTTTTTATTTCGTGGTGCGTGGTGCTGTGTATATATATATATATATATCTTGACAAGCGCCTCATTCCTTTAGAGACTATTTGTCTTCAGGCTTTTGTTTGCCTTTTTATTTGTATACTAAATACTAATTTAACTACTTTGCTACGTAAGAGGAGATTAGACAAAAAATTACCAAAAAATTTAACACGAAGTTTTAATTGAGAAACTTTAGTTTTAAATTTTATCTTTACGAAAAACAACT